>CAUYLG010069466.1:0-223684 GCA_963573385.1 Cacajao melanocephalus | reverse complement strand
TCCCTCCCTCCCTCCCTCCCTCTCTCCCTCCCTCCCTCCCTTCGTTCCTCCCTTCCTTCCTTCCGTCTTTCCTTCTTTTTTTTACAATACAACTTTGCTCTGTGCTAGAACATGTGAGATGAATAAGAGAATCTCTGCCCTCAAGGTGTTTCCAGACAGACAAAAAAGGCAGACAAAAGGCGTACAAATTCAATACATGGTGGTAAATTATATAGAAAAGAAAATACAAGGTACCAGTTAGAGAAGAGGAGTTGGAGTGAAGGGCAGTAGAGCGAGTTCTGACTTGCTGCCTCTCTGTGACCATCACAAGATCATTTTATTTCTCTGGGCCAGACATTACAAATCATGAAAGCAAATAAGTGGGAGGGGTGAAATTTTGGTATGGGAAAGAGCTAACTTGCATTACGGTAGGAAACTTACATTACTTATTTATTTATTTATTCACTCATTAAAAGCAAAATGAGAAACTAGCACTGGGAAAGCTGATTTATATTAAATGATTCTTTAAACATGTTATTTATTCACCACTGGATCTCTACTAATTCATGTACCCCTCACAGATAAAGGTGTTCTGGTACCCATCTTACAGAGGCTGAGTCTCAGAGACCTTAAGCAGCTTGCTCAAATCCTCCCTAGTAAGTGGAGGGGGCAGATCTGAACTCAGGTTAGCCTTGCTTCAGACCTCTCCTGCCATGACTCAGGATTACTCTTCATTTCTTCTGTGATTGCAGACGTCTCTTTCGCAAGGGCTTAGATAGCTTCACAAGTGGTGTCAGCACAGCAATTAGCATCCTGGGGAACCTCCCGCTATGTCTTAGTGTTTGGTAACAAGTTTCTCTTGGGCTCGTGCTCCAAATCCTGATCCCTTGCAAGTGACTATTCATTTTGCAACATTTTCCAACCTGCCTGCCAATTCATTTCCTGTGCAGCTCACACAGAGATCAATTGTGGCAGGATGGGACCCTGCCTGCCCGTGCTCTTACAGGGCCTTGGACAGTAGACAGCCTCTCCAAGAAATGCTGCATCAGCAAGGCCACACATCATCCTTGGACACATTACCCGGGGCACAGGGAAGGATGGTTTGGTGAATGATAAGGCACGAGCTTTGGAGGAAGCAGAAAAAACCTGATCTATCTCTAAGGGCAGCATGGGACAAAGGGGAGAACAGTGCAATTAGAATCAAAAGAAAGAAATGGGAATCAAGACAGTTACTGAGCATCAGCTCTATACCAGTCACATACCAGATAAAGAGTTAACAAGTGGTCCTTGCCCACAAGGAGCCAACTGTCCCGTAGTGCTTGCAGAGACAGACACAGCATCAAATAACCTGTGACTCATGAGACTAGTGCTTTGGAAAACTGGTATAATATTGCAGGGGGCTCCCCTAAAACACTGTCTGAATGACCCTCTCCATACAAGCTAGAACAACACCCTCGTCCTCGCTGTTAACTGACAATAATGGGTATGACGAAACACACCCACCACGCTAATAAAATTTCATGCTCAAATCAAGCAATAAAATTGCCTATTCATATGCATTTTTATATCTCCCTATATAGCAAAAAGAATCACATTTCTTTTAGAAGAATGTCTTAAGTCAGTGTGCAAAGCATCAGCCTCCCCCAGCTCCCCACTCAGTCTATTGATTTCCCAGATGACATCCAAGGGGCACATAGGGAAGAAGGCAGGAGAGGGAGGAATGGTTGGTTTGAGATTTTGTTTCTTGGTGGTACAATGTGGCTTAAAGCTGAGTTGAGAGTATATTCTCCTTACCTCCTTCCAAGACAAGGCTGAGGAAACATGCAAGTGCAGTTAGATGAAATTTGATCTTTCTCCCTCTCTCTTTCTCCATGTGCTCTGAGTTCAGTTCCTCAATTCTCTTTTCAGTGCATCTGGCCAGTCATGTTAGTCCACGATTTTGTGTGTAGAATAGCAGCTTGTTCAGTGTTGTTTATTCCTCATCAAAACCTGTGTTGCAGGCTTTGCTCCTGCAGAGAAATAGGGTGCCTGGTCATCCCTTCTCCCCAGCAAAATGCTTAGAAGCCAGGATACCACGAGGGTTTACTCTGGTTCTCCATCTGCAGAAAAGAAAGAATAGACATAAGAATGAATATGTAAATATGGTCAACATATGGCAATTCCATGAGAGAAGAGTTTTTTCACAAGTCACTGAATAGTCTCTAGTAAAAATGCAGGTCATTCACTGAGGCATTTAAAATAAAGTTAAATTAGATAAATAAAGTTAATGGGTGGAGGGCAGACTGCTTTATGAACTTTTATTCTAAAGAAAAAAGAATGCTAGGAATGAATGTATAAAACAGAAAGAGGAAAATAGATGAGGAAGTACTGACTTTTACCTAGAATAGGACGTTCAGTGAATGACACAAAGAAGTGCTATTATCTTTCTGTTCAGTAAACAGGCGTTTCGGGTGAACAAGGTGGTAGTGGAGGAAATTCTGAGAAGAGTTTTCCCTAAATTCAACTTTAGACGCCTTGAGAGTTTGAGTGGTATTGTCTGACCCATCATAGCCATAAATTTATTGTGAGGATACATGATCCACACACAAAGGTATTCTTTGTGAATAGCAAAGTGTTGGGAAAATTAAAGATGTATTGCTTTTGCTTTTGTGACATCATCATCTTTGTTATTTGAGTGCCTGAAATCATTGAGTTCCAGCTCTGCCACAAAATAGCGATGTGGCTTTGAATATGTTGTGCAATCTGCCTGGTCCTGTGTTTCCTTGACTGTACAATGAAGGCACAGCACCCATGGTCTCTGGGGTTCCTTCTAGGCTGGTGTGATTCAACACATCTCCTGGCCATGCTCCAAGTGCCCTGCCCATGGTTGGCACTGGCACCTGCAGGATCCTTGGCCTGAAGCAGCATGTTCTTTAGTGAGGGAGACATACAAGGTACCCCGAATCTGTTTTTGTGTTTGTGTGTGTGTGTGTGTGTGTGTGTGTTTTTGAGACAGAGTTTTGCTCTTGTTGCCCAGGCTGGAGTGCAATAGCTTGATCTCAGCTCACTACAACCTCTGCCTCCTGGGTTCAAGCAATTCTCCTGCTTCAGCCTCCCAAGTAGCTGAAATTACAGGCATGTGCCACCATGCCTGGCTAATTTTGTATTTTTAGTAGAGATGGGGTTTCTCCATGTTGGTCGGGATGGTCTCAAACTCCCGACCTCAGGTGATCTGCTCGCCTCAGCCTCCCATGGTATAGGGATTACAGGCATGAGCCACTCATGCCCAGCCAGTACCCTGAATCTTGAGTATAAGGTCTGTCATAGCAAAGGTTGGCAGAGCCCAGAGAATAGTGGACATATGAGTTCAGCATTATGAGATAACTCGGAAATTATAGCATGAGAGACTCGTGTAAACTACAAGGAGAAACTCAGTAGCAGATTAGGCCCTAAAAGATCTTTCCAAAGTAAATAATATTACTTGTAAATTTTATCTTTGCCATGAAACTGAATTTGATAACTACCCTAGAGCAAGCCCTCCAGAAATGCATTCAATAATCACATAAAAACATTTTGCTGTGGTTGATGGGATATACCAGAAAAATGAACAGATGTCAGTGTTAACTGGTCTTAGCTTGAGCTGCTGAAAGGTACACACAATGAATCTTAACCTGAATCTTAAAATAATCATGAATGAATCTTAACCCTGAATCTTAAAATATCATGAACTAGGTGATATAAACAACAAGAATTTATTTCTCACAGTTCTGGAGGCTGGGAAATCTGACATCAAGGCACCAGCAGATTTGGTGTCTGGGAGGGCCTGCTTACTGTTTTAGTTTCTTTTTGTTGTTTTAATTTCTTTATTATACTTTAAGCTCTACTTACTGTTTTATAGACGGCTGTCTTATTCCTGTGTCCTTAAACAATGGAAAGAGACGCAGGCTTTCTTGGAACTTTTAGAAGGACAGTAATTCCATTTGAGTGGTCTGTCTAACAACCTCATCTACCTCTAATTACCTCCCGGAGACCCCATCTCCTAACACCATCATATTAAGGGGTAGGGTTTTAACATGTGAATTTCAGGGAGACACAAGCATTTGGTCCATAACAGCTGGTAACAGGTGCATACAGCTATGATCAGGAAGGAAGGGAAGGAACACAACCTCACCAAATTAACTTTTGGCAAACTTCTGAATCTTGCTGCTCATTGATTCCCTTTTATCAAAAGTGGAATTAATGAGCTCTACAATAATTCTTTCCCTAATCAGCCATAAAAGAAACCTTTTGAAATTAGTTTGGAGGAAGAAGAATTCTTTGTATTTCATCCATTCATTTATTTTGTCCTTTCATTAAACAAATACTCATTTATGGGTCATGTCTTGTGCTAACCACTACAGATAAAGAAATGTGTAAAATAAAGCTATTGTCTTCAAGAATACCTAGAGTGCAGGAATTGTCTTTAGAGTCTAGATATTACTCTTCTTAAATAATATTTCTTAGAATATAGGTACAGCTTTAGAACATTGTGGTAATTCTAAATTTGTTTACCTTGAGTGCTTAGTGCTAAAAAGAGCTACAAAAATAATAAAAACTTGGAGATGTATTAAACAATATCCATTCTTTTCTCATCTTCATCTGTTGTTTCAGCCATTTCCTCAATAGCATCTCCCTTGGCGAAGACCTTCTCACTTTTGCAAGCAAATCCCCTAAAATGAAGACCACACTGCCTAGTGCATCCTAGTCTCACTTCAAACAATTCTGAGAATCAGAGAGCTATAATTTTGCTAACTAAAGCCTGTCTTCACATGCCATTAACCAGAGTTCCTACTTACCTTCATCAGAGCCACACAAAATAGGCCTAATCAATAATTTATATTCATGTATCAGCTGTTTGACTATTCTTACTGGTGACCTAGAGAAAACGACTTTACCTTTCCGGTTTCACAGTTTTTTGATCTATGAAATGAGGATAAAACTACCCTTCTTTTACTTACGGGATAACTAGGAGTATGAGCATTTGATTTGCAAAAGTTCAATGTCAACTGCTATTAGGTACTGTACATACACCATGAATTACTAATAATAATAATGCCACTTGAAGTAGTAGAAATAATATTCATAAGTTGTTGATATTATTAACAGCACATCATGTACACTTAACAAAAATAATATCACTATTAAAAGGATTCTATGTTTAAAATGATTTATATCTGAAATGCAAGGATAGTTCAACATATGAAAATCAATCAATGCAATATACCACACCACATTAGTAGGATGATGGAAAAAACACGTGATCATCCCAAATGTTGCAAAAAAAGCACCAAATACAAACTCTTCCATGATAAAACAATCAATACACTAGTAAATAGATGGAAATTGCCTAAGCAACACATTGGCCATCTATGAAAAGCCAGGTGTGGTGGCTCGTGTCTGTAATCTCAGCACTTCAGGAGGTTGAGACAGGCGCTTTACCTGAGACCAGGAGTTTGAGATTAGCCTGGCCAAGATGGTGAAACTCCATCTCTACTAAAAACACAAAAAATAGCCAGGTGTGGTGGTACACGCCTGTAGTCTCAGCTACTTGGGAGGCTGAGGTAGGAGAATCGCTTGAACCCAAGAGGTGGAGGTTCCAGTAAGCCAAGATCACACCACTGCACACTCAAGGCTGGGCAACAGAGTGAGACTCTGTCCCAAAAAAAGAAAATAGAAAAGAAAAACTTATAGTTAATATCATAGTCTATAGCGAAAGACTAAAGGGTTTTTCTCTGAGATTAGAAAAAAGACAAAGATGCCCAGTTTTGCCACTTCCATTCAAATATAGCACTGGAAGTCTCAGCTAAAACAATTAGGTAACAAAAAGAAAAGCCATCCAAATTGGAAAGAAAAGAGTAAAATTATCTCTGTTTAAAGATTAAATGATGGTATTTTAAAAAGGAAATAACAAATGTTGGCCAATATGTGGAGTAATCACAATCCTTGTACACTGTTAGTAGGCATGTAAAATGGTACAGCCACTGTGAAAAACAGTGTGGTGATTCCTTAAAAAATTAAAAGTAGAATTGCCATATGACCCAGCAATTCTGCTTCTGAAATTATAGCCAAAGAAGAAAGCAGGCCTTGAAAAATTATTTGCACACCGTATATACAGCAGCATTATTCATAACAACCAAGAGGTGAGAAGCAACTCACGAGGTAACCAATGGACAAATAGATAAGAAAACATAATACGTTCATACAATAAAATATTATACAGTCTTTAAAAAGGGAAATTCTGTTACAACGTGAATGACCTTTGAGGACATTATGCTAAGTATAATAAGGCAGTCACAAAAAGACAAACACTGTGTCATTCCAAGAGCAGTCTAGAGTAGTCAAATTTACAGAATCACCAAGTAGAATGACGGTTGCCAGGGGCTAGGAAGAGGAAAATATGAGAAGTTGTTTAAAGGAAATAGAGTTTAGTTTTGCAAATGAAAAGGGTTCTGGAGGTTGGCCGCACAACAATGTGAATACACTTAGCACAACTGAACAGTTCACTTAACAACCGTGAAGATGGTAAATTTTATGTTATGTGTATTTTACCACAATTAAAATTCTTTTAAATTAAAAAGTGAAATAAATCATTCAGTGGTATCACCAGAAAGTAAAGAAATGTAGCTTTGAACATCTGTAGGTAACTTCCGCCATCAGAGCCCACTTAGAGGCTCTGGTTCATATCGTGTTGTCAGGAAGGAAGCAAGCTTAGGAGCTAAGAGCACAGACGCCAACCCAAAACTGCCCTCATTTAAATTTTAGTCCCACCACTTACTGAACGTATGCACAGACATAATTTTGTAAAGTGAAAATGATGATAGAACCAGCAACATAAGATGTATTTGAGGCTGAAATAAGTTACTATGTATGGAAAGTACTTCAGCTAATACTCAGCACATTATAAGCACTAAACACGGCGTAGTTGCTGTTATTCTTACTCGATTCCAAAGACAGGTCCCATTTATGAAACAGCAACTTTGCACCAAGCATTGTGCTAAGCCCTTCCCATTGTCTCGTTGCATAGAATCTGTGTAAGAATTCTCTAAGGCAAATGTGACATGGATGAGGAACTGTAGGGTCAGCTCAGCTCAACAGACATTTGTGAAAACCCTTGGATGTGCTTCGTCCTCACCAAAACTCAGGGTGAGATGAGTACCCTGTAACCCAGGGAATTGCCATGCTTCATTCAACACTCTGCTGATGCTGTCTTGGAATACTTAATAATATTTGAATAAGGGGACCTGGATTTTCATGTTACACTATATCCCACAAATTATGTAGCCAGTCTTGCCTTGGCCAGCCTGGGAGTGGGGGTCATGGTCATTAATCTGTTTGTGGAAACAGGAGAAGCTCCTCTTATCCAACAAGAGGAGCAGAGAAGCAGGGAAGGCACAGGCTCCCAGAAGAGCTAGAAGGGGCACAGGGCATGATGTGGCAGAGCCAGAAAAAGAGTTGAAACCTTTGGATGCCTCTGCCCCCAGCTGCCCATCCACATCCTCTGGGTTGCCCCACTCTTCCCGACCCATGCTCTCTGGGCGCTTTGGGGCTCATTTCTGCAGTGCGATACCTCAAGTGGCACCAGTGGGCTTCTCAAGGTAGCCTCCTTGCAGATGCTCTGGCTAGTTTATGGGTCATTCTCTTGTCACACTCTGAACACAATCAGCCAACAATGCTTTTCCTCTTACAGAGATCCAAGATGAACCAAGCATGAGCAGGTAACTGGTTATCTCCAGTTTTCACTACTATTTTGTGAATTGTTATGGAGGTAAGGAGAGGGAAATGGTATTCAATGGGCCAGAAAGATTGTACATGAAATTCAAACATCAGGGGAGCTTACATAGGGGAAGACCTCAGAGGCCCATCTATTGCCCCAACTGAAATGCTAAAATGCCATCTACCTACCTGCCTGGCAAACCATAACTCATCCTTCAGATAGGTTTGATTCCTCCTAGTTGGAATGAAATTTTGCTGCAAAACAAAGGGGAGAAATGTGTATATTTTTCCTAAGAGTATGCATAAAAGTTGGAGCAAGGAGACAGAGGAAGGCTCTGAGGCTCTGGGCTCCATGAAGTGACCCTGCTTTCCAGATTGACAAAAGAATAATAATAATAAAAGAAACTATGCGTAGGTTTTGAACCGAGGAAAGAAACCTCCTCCTCTAACTGCATAGACATCAGGTGATTTGAGGATCTGTTATCAGGGAGACCACTCAGATGTTACACACACACACACATACACACGTACACACATATACATGCATATGTGTCAAAACATTACGTTATCATTATTCATACTTATTCCCCTTCCATTCTCCTTCCCACTGATCTAGGATCTGTTTGTATTGCTTGTCTTGGCTTTAGTCTGATAATTGGTGATTGGCTTGAGATAGGAATGGACAGATCAACAGAAGCTAAAATGACATTTATAAATTGAGTTGAGGTTGAGATCTTGGGGAGAAAGATGTTGGGTAAATAGGACTTTGGGAAGGTCTCTAGGATGTTATACAATGAACTCATTCTTTTACTGACCCTTGGTTGGAGACAGAAAATCAATGAAGGAATATATTACACTTTAGGACATTAACAGTTAGATTGGTGATTTGAGGAAATTGTCATCTCGCTGAGGTCAGGTTCTCTGTTAAATGGGATTGGGGGAGATAAGCATGGCATGGTTCCTTTATGAATTCACATTTTTGTTTCGGCGGTAGACCTCTTCAAGCTACAGCTGGAAATGTGGCCACCCAGTTGCAAACATTCTGCTTCCTTGCCTCCACTGCAGCAGGGGAAGGCTGTGTGATTCGTGTTTGTCCAACAGGATGTGAGCAGAGGCTCTGTGTGGACCATGCAGCTTGTGCTTTTCAAACACAAGGGGAATGCCTTGCTGTCCCTTCTCTCCATTCCAGGGATGACTGGAACCACTGCTTTAGAGCCAGAGACAGAGGACAATAGATTTCGCAGAAACACTTAGCTCTACCCTGTTATACAAGAGAGAAATAACCTTTTAAAATTTTTGCAATAAAGAAGGTGACGAGATAAAAGTAATTGCTGTGGCAACTGCCCTCTCTGGAATGTATCTGTCCCCTTTCTGAAAAGTATCCTGATATATTTGGAAACCTGTGGAGGGGAGGGGGATGCCTGCATGTGCACGCTCTTGCTTACTTTACAGGTTTGTTATAAGGATAAAATCCAATCAGAGAGTGTATATTAAAAATGCCCTGTAACAGCAAATGCTTGATAATTTGGATGGTATCAATACTAAACACCTTATCTTTTCCCTGCAAAATCTGCTTCTTTTAATCTATTCTCCATCTCTATAAATCGTCCTTCCAGTCTTCTAAGATTGCAGGCCAAAAACCTTGCCCCTTCTCTTCCACTCACACCGAAAGTGTAGCAAATTCTTCCACCATTACCTTCACAACATATTCAGAACCTGACTTCATCCCACCGTCTCCATGGCTAGCACCCTCCCACCTACCCTCTCTGTCACTTGAATGTCGCAGACAACAGTGGATCAGTGTCCTTCCTCTCTCTCCTAAGGCCTGTTGGTTATTTCATGGTCCACATTGGGCCCTGGGCTATCGCAGTGGGGAAGACTATGAGGGAGGTTCTAAAATTGTGCCCTCCCCCCCACTGGTCAATGCAGCAAATGGCAAATAAAAACCATCCCTGATTGAGGGAGGTTGGGGAGAAAAGAGCCTTTCTTAAGAATCTAAGGTTGCAGGTAGAGTTGGTAGTCCTCATTGTATTTCCATTCAGTTCATGGGTGTGGCCCCTGCAGAAACCAGATGGAGCCAAGAGAACAACTCTAGATAACTGCAAGCTCAGACAAGTGGTGGCCCTTGATGGGAGCCTGTATGCCAGCTGTAGTATCTTTATTAGAGCAGATTAAAACAACCTCTGGGCATGGTATGCAGCCACTGGTTTGGCAGATGTATTCTGTTTTATTAGAAGGTCACCGATGGTTTCACTCATGTGGAATGGACAATCACAGACACTCAGATCCCAGGGCTATGTCAGCTCCCTGGCCTTATTTCATGACATTATCAGAGATATTGGGCCTCACTGGATGTGCCACGGAGCTTCCCTTTGATGTATTGCCTTGGTGATGTTATACTGATAGGACCAAATGCTGGCACACTGGAGACACCGATAAGACACATGTTCCCCAGGTTAGCATAGAAATCCTACCAAGATTCAAGTCTCGCCACCATCCGTAGAATGTTTCTGGATCCATTAGCCAGAGGCATGCCTGGACATTGTCTGCAAAGTAAAAGGGAAGTTCCCTTGTCTTGAACCTCCTTTCAGCAATCAGAAAGCACAGCATGTGGTGGGTCTTTTTAGGTTCTTGTCAGAGAACCTGCCACCCATAGTATTCTGTGCTTTGATTCTTAGGCTGATGACATCATAGGTGACCAGCTTTGATGGGGAACAGGTCTACATAGGGGCTCTGAACAGATCTGGCCTGTGGTACAAGGAGCTGTACCTCATGGGCCATAGGACTCAACAGAGCCTATGCCACTGGAAGTGTCAGTGGTGGAGAAAGATGCTATATGAAGTTTATGGCAAGCTCCAGGAAATGGATCCCAGACAGGCTCTTGGATTTTAGCTCTTGGATTCTGCTCCAGGAAATGGATCCCAGAGACACCCTTGGAATTTAGGTTGAAAAGAATCCCATGTCTTTTCAACACAATTCCTGTCTGTTACTGGCCCCTTGGTAGAGACAGACTGGCTGACTGGGTAACACCATGTGACCATCTAGCTAGAATTGCCCATCGTGAGCTGGATCCACTCAGAACCACTAACTCATAGGCTGGGCAGGAGGAGCAGCCATCCAGGGCAAGATGAAAGTGGTCATCCAAGCTCAAGCAGGACTGGCAAGCACATGCCAGCTGCACGAACAGGCGTTGCAGACTCCCATGGCCTCCCCACTGTCATAGCAGGATGCCTCCCAGCTCACACTTGGGCCTGTGTGGGGGATCCTGCATGGGTAGCTGAAGGTGGGGACAATGACTGAGCTTGGTTCAAGGATGGATCAGTTTGCTATGTAGCTGTAAGCCACACATAGACTTTGGCCCCATTTAGGGGTAGCCTTGAAGGACAGTAGCAAGAGAAATTCCTTCCAGTGAGGAGAGCATTGAGCATTGCATCCAGCCAACTATAAAGCTGAGATTTCAGAGGTAGCCAGATGGATGGGTGGTATTTAAAGGTGAAGGGAGTTTAGATTGGAGACAGGAGAAGAGAAGCAGTGAGTGTCAACTGTGGTCCCAATGCCAACTGCTGTGGCAGGAGCTGTGGTCATCCCCTTAAGACAAAGAACTAGCCAACATCCTAGAGCAGCTGCCTCCTATGGTGTATAGAGAAGCAGAGCTGAGGAAGCAAGTGTGTGCTGTTACAGGAGAGATGCCCTGGATCCCCTTCAAGGAAGGGCAGGCTTCCCTGCCTTGCACAGTGTGGTCGACCTCCCCTGTCAGCTCCTTTCTGGGTCAAGCTTTACCAGGACAACCCCAGGCAGTGAGTGAGCAGTGGAGACCTGGATGTCTCTGCCCACCATGAAGAAACTCTGCTAGAGGAGTCTTGATCCAAGCCCACCATTCAGCGGCCCTCAACCAAGGGTGATTGTGCCCCCGCCTCTTCCCAGAGGGTCTGACAATTTTTGGAGATACTTTTTGTTGTCATGACATATGAGGGTGTTGCTGGCACTTAGTGGGTGGAGGCCAGAGATGTTGCTAAATGTCCCACCATGCACAGCACAGCCCCCACAACTAAGAATTATCTGGCCCCAAATGTCAACAGGGCTGAGTCTGAGAAACCCTGAGTTTACTAACGTAAGCTTCTTCCAGTCAGCCTCGAAATTCAAACTCTTTCTTCATCTAGCCCTGCTTCCTCCTCATCTCTTTTACAAGCATTGGTTCCAAATAAATATCTTGCACCCAAAACTCAGCCTCAGCATCTGCCTCCAGAGAATCCACGCTGATATCAGGATATCCCTATTTCCCACTGCAGTGCTTACGAACACAGTCTAGATTAAACGTCAGTCCCCAGCCTACATGTCAATAAAGCCCCAATCAGAAGACCAACTGGTTCTTATGTTCCTGCTTTTCTTTTTTCTTTTTTTTTTTTTTTTTTTTTTTTTGACAGAGTCTCACTCTTGTTGCCCAAGCTGAAGTGCAGTGACAGGATCTCAGCTCACTGCAACCTCTGCCTCCCGTGTTCAAGGGATTCTCCTACCTTAGCCTCCCAAGTAGATGGGATTACAGATGCCTGCCACCACACCCAGGTAATTTTTGTATTTTTTTTTTTAGTAGAGATTGAGTTTCACCATGTTGGCCAGGCTGGTCTCGAACTCCTGACCTCAGGTGGTCTGCCTGCCTTGGCCTCCCAAAGTGCTGGGATTACAGGCATGAGGCACCACACCCAGCCATGTTCCTACTTTTCTATTCCTGCCAATGACATTTAAGTTTATTTTTCTATGGTCCCAATTCCACGAATACATACCTCAATTAATCATCTTGTCATAGGATAATTTTTGCATAAAGTCTATTACCCAAATTGAACTGCAGTGCTCTGTAAGTCAAAGGCTGTATTTTCATACTTCCACCTCTATTGCCTAGCACAGGGGGCCTCCATGTAGTAGACTTTCAACTCATGTTTTAAGTTGAAAGTCTATTTGACCAAACAAATAGATTAAATCAGAATCCCCATGTTAACTTTATCTATCAAGAGAGGAACCAGAAAGAAGATGCACCCCAAGTTGGAGCATCAGGGGAAGGGAGTTTGGTATTTCACCACACTAGGAAAAATAACCTCAGGGTAGTTAATGCTTCATTCCCTTGAGGGAGGGGGATGGCAGGGATAAAGCAGGTGGATGGTTAATAATTCATTGCTCTTGGAGAAATAAGAGCAGTTTATCACCCAGTCAGGCCTGTCCTCAGAACCTTAGAATCACAAAATAGCAATTGTTAACATTATTCAGGCCAAGTCTGGTCCCCATTCTTCCTATGCAATCTGAATAGTTTGTAAAGTCTGTTTTAACAGAGGGAGAGGGATGGTGAGGAGATATGATATTTTGAAGCAAAGCAGGTACCACTGTTTCAAAACTTTGGACCAGGTTGATGGGGAGAGGAAGAGGGGGAAGAAATTGAGATGGGGGTGGTGAGGGAGAGAGGTAGGAGGTAGGAGACAGAGAGAGAAGGAGAGAGAAAGAGAGAGAGAGAGAGAGAGAGAGAGGGGGGGGAATGGCGGGAGGGAGAGAAAGAGGGAGGGAGAGAGAGAGAGAGGGAGGCCCATAGCCTTTCCCACCCCCAACCCAGCCCCCATCCTTCTAATCAAGCACACTTTGAAAACAGAATTCTGCAAGATCAGAATTAACATAATTGAGGAGACATGAAGAATCCTTCAGCCGTCCCAAGAGAGGAGCAAGCTGACATTTTGCCAGTCCCTTCGAGGTGGAGACCATCTCTGCTCTGGTCCCCACTGGCTTGTTGGCACACCTGCATCACCATCGATACAGGAATAACTCTCCCCAGTGGGCGTGCCCTGATTGACTCAGATGGGCTCCCTCACTTGCCTGGTTTTTCTTCCCCTACATCTGTGTCAG
This sequence comes from Cacajao melanocephalus, assembly GCA_963573385.1. Taxonomy (NCBI): domain Eukaryota; kingdom Metazoa; phylum Chordata; class Mammalia; order Primates; family Pitheciidae; genus Cacajao; species Cacajao melanocephalus. Next base: position 210,091 of record CAUYLG010069466.1, on the reverse strand, counting down.
AACCATTAAAGTGATTTCAGTGTACCAGGCTGGACCCCTCCACTCTCTACACCATTGCAGGAGCCAATCACCTTCCAGGAGTCATCCCTCCTCATCAGCCCTGACCATTCCTTCTGGTGTCCCAAGATAGGAACCGAATTATTCACCTAGAGCCCTCTTTGCTTGAGGCCCCATGAGGGCAAATAGTTTCCATCACCTCCTCACAGCAACTCTGTGAGCTCAGCATCCTTATCTCATTCCCCAGGTGAGGGGCCTCTGCCACTCGGAAGCCAATCACCTTACCCTCCAGGTGAGTGTCTCAGGTAGCAACTCTTTCTGCTTTTCTGATTTTCTGTCTGAAACCAACATTCCACATGATGAGGGTGATTTGAAAAGGGGAGGAACTAAAGCCATGTTAGTCAAAGAGATAATCCCAAGGACTTAGAATGTTGTATCTGGAGGAGAGAAGACTCGGAATAGAAATATTCAAAGGGCTATTGGGTGTGAGAGAGTTTGGGGCAGTTCTATGTGGTCCCAAGGACCAGTAGAGGAAGACATAAGGAGATAGATTTCAGGTCAGCATAAGTGAGAGCTTCCTTACAGAATGGATGGATGCGTAATCTGGAGAAGTACACATCCTCATCATGAGATATGCAAGCTAGGCTTGCTGTGCAGAGATGGTCTAACCCCCTGCCACTGGGTCATACTCAAGTCCCTTTCTGGTTCTGAGTCAGTTCCTTGGAGATTCTTTGTAATTCTCTGCCATAACCCAAGGGTTGGTAAAGTATGACCCACATGCCAAGTCCAGTCTGCTGCTTCTTTTTGTAACCAAGGTTGTATTGGGACACAGCTCGGAGGAGTCCTTTGTGGATTGTCCACAGCTGCTTTCACTGCAACAGTAGAGCTGAGTAGTTGTGACGGAGACCCTGTGGCCACAAAGCTACAAGTATTCACGACTGGGCCCTTTGTAGAATGAGTTTGCCGACCCTTGTGGTAACTGATTTTTCTGGGAAACTGTTGAATCTGCCAGTTTCCAAAGGGAAAATTGAGTACAGCTGTTGAATCTGTGGAGCTGGGAGTAAGGATTCCCCTCAAAATCATTGAAATCATGTTTTTTTTTTTTTCTCCAAGAGAACCTGAGACAGGTGATTATTCTTGTTCCCTCTAATTCAATTTCTTTTCTCATTTCTTCTTATTGTCCTCTGAGCTAGCAGAGCAGCCTCATCCTGGCAGATGTTTTCACAGATATGCCACTGAGCTAAACTTCTTGTTTCCTACAGATTAGACACAGACAATGGGATAATTTTTAAAATGTTAAAAAATTTTTGAGAAATTTAGCTCCAGTGGAAAGAGATGGCCAGAGATCCAGGCAGCTGCCTGAAAACGATGACTAGATAGAAAGAAAGAATTAGTTTGATGACCCCTCATGGCTTGAATATACCTTGAAGATGTAAATTCATGGAGCCCACACTAAGAATTGGGCAGTAATATTGCAATCATGAGACCAGCTCAAGCCAATTAATCATTGCTTAAGTTGCTATAGAAAAGACTGCAAGTCACGTGGCTTGGGCGTGCTCAATGGGAAAAAGCCTTAACCTTCTAATTGTTAACACCACCAGCATGGCTAGCTAGCAGATTAGCATCACTTGGGACTAGTTAGGACTAATTAGGACTAGTTAGGAAAGCCAGAAAAGCTTGGCTCATTCCAGATCCAGGAGACAGCTCTGAGTGTTGCCTCCTGACTCCTTACCAGTTGACTCAGGATAAAGTTAGGCAGTGAGTCCATTGCTTGGCTGCAACGTCTCGCACAGACAGGCCTTGGCAAATAGCAGACGTTGTGGGTTGAATCACATTCCTGAAAAGATAAGTTGATATCCTAACCCTCGGTATCTGTAAAGGCAACTTTATTTGGAAGCAGGGACTTGGCAGCTGCAGTCAAGTTAAGATGAGGCCATATTGGATTAGGATGGGCTCAAATTCTATGACTCGGGTCCTCAAAAAATGAGGGAAATTTGGAGATACACAGAGATAAGAATTATACGTAAAGAGACAAAGAGAGGCCAAACACAGTGGCTTCTGCCTGTGATTCCAGCGCTTTGAGAGGCTGAGGTGGTAGAATCACTTGAAGATAGGAGTTAAGAATAGCCTGGGAAACATAGTGAGATCTCATTTCTACAAAAAAAGTTTAAGAGACTGAGCGACACACAGAGAAGATGGTATGAAGAATGAGGACTATATTGGTGTGATGTATCTGCATGCCAAAGAACCCAAGAGATTTCCAGCAACCACCAGAAGCTAGGAAGAGACGAGGAAGGCTTCTTCTCTAAGGCAGTCAGAGGGAGCGTGGCCCTGTCTACACCTTGATTGTGGAATCCTACCCTACAGAACCATGAGGCAGTACAGTTCTGTTGTTTCTGTTGTCTCATTTTGTTGCACTTTGTTAGGACAGCACTAGGAAACTAATACAGTAGGTGACTGATATATGTTTGCTGAGTGATCAAATGGGCAGGTGGGTGAATGATAAATGAATAAGTAAAAAACACCAAGGCAAAGGGGTTTAGAGCCAGGTCTGTATTTGAAGAACCTATAGGTGAATTGAGGCAAAGCAGATGCAGTCATTTGTGAAGAAGGCAGATCTTGAGTGTTTGCAGAGAATTTTTCCACCACCCACTGGCAATGATATAGCAAGGGCAGCATTAAAGACTTAGTATCCAGGCAGGAAGCTAGAGAATTTCCAGCTTGGGCACAAACAGAGATATTGGCTCTGCAATGCCAGGCCACTGAGGCTGTGTGGGGAACAATGTCCCAGTGCCTTGTCTTGGAATTCTGAAGGCAGAATCACCATCTAAGCAACACAGGATAATCATTGCACGGGATGATTGTTGTGTCCCTGGTGTATGGCTGAGGGTGAGTGGACAGGACTCAGAGACAGACAAGAGTGTCTGATCTACTCTCAAAAGACACTAAGGGCAGCCAAAGAAAGCCCAGCACTTGGTAGGACTGGTGTGAACCCCAGGGTGGGTCCAACACATTGGAAGAAAGTCAGATGCAGGGAAGGCTATCAGGCCCATGCATCAGGGGTGGGAAGGCATAAAGAGTCAGGAGTTGGGAGAGAGAGAATGAGACAGCATGACATGAAAATCAGAAATGAGAAAAAGGCTTCAAATCTCAGCCTTGAGCAAAGTTAGGGTGATCCCAGCACCTTGCATGGAGCAGCAAAAACCTGCCACTTATTGTTCCTCACAGGCTTTGTCTCTCTTCCTTTTCACATGACTGCAAGGAAACATCACCATCCTCAATTCAGAGTTAAAGAAACCAAGGCCCAGAGACACAAAGTAGCTTCCCAGGGCATGTAGTTAGGATGCAATAGAGACTGTCACTTCTAGCTGATTCAAAAGCCCATAGCATGACCTCTACCCTCCATGCTTCTCTTAAGTCAGGGGTTATAGGCTACCTGACCCCCAAACTCTTCCTTGGCATGGCAGGAATGACTCTCTATTGAGCAATAAAGGGTTCCTAGAGAGAGCTAAGGGTATCTTACTATTGCCTGCCTGAGGAGCCTTTTACATACGTTTTTCCTAATCACCACTTCCCCCCATGAAATTTTAATACCAAAAACATACTCTATAGTTCTTCACATACTGCATGTATGTATATGTTCTCTATACACAGAAATAGTATGATATTTTCTTTCCTCAAGAATCAATTTTTGCACTACCACCATCCCCTGGCCCCGTGTTGAGAACGCACGGATTAGAAGATATTAATCCTGTCCTTCCATGTAATGCAGATCACTCCGAGTGACCTTTTGCATCACAACAACTTTCTTTAATGCGATGAGAAAGCTTACTAACCTGGCTAAAACCTTCCATTAATTGGGTCATGGCATGCAAAGAATAGCAGCTGCTCTGTTGGAAATAGGGATTTTTGAATACCAGCTTTGCCAGGTCTGTGTGTACATGTGTGTACGTGTGTGTGTGTGTGATCTCATTGTATTTTCCCAATAATGCTGTGAGGTCAAATTGTCTGTTCAACATTACTCAGCCAATGAGAGTCAAAGTCATAATTTGAATCCAAACTCTGTGACTCCACGTAGCTCTTGGCCATCACACACTATGTGGGAAATTATTCTCTCCTGCTAAGCTTCAGTGTCTTTGTCTGCAGAGTAAGCTGAAAATAAAGACCAGTTCCCAGGACATTAAGTGAGAAAATGCATCTGCAATAATTTTATATTGGAGGAGGTCAGGAATGAGGGGACTCCCAACAGTTCTTTTACTGACCCTGTGCCTTGACCATCACTGAGCATCCAGAGGAATCGCCTGAAGCAAGCTGGGGCCATTAGGTCCCTTGCTGGGAACTTGAACCTTTAAGAGAATAAGCTAAGGACTGAAGATGGCTTAGCTGAGTCATACCGGGGCCGTGCTCGGGAGTAAGGATGTCTGAGTTTTCCGAGCTGGCCATTTGCCTGCCTCCTCGTGGACTCTTCTCTTCTGCAGGACTCTGCATTGCAGGCAGCTGTGTACCCCAGCTCCCTTGCCAGCTGCCTTCTGGGTAGGCTCAGGCAGAAGACTGGTGGGCAAGGGGAGGGAAGATCCAGGTATTTCTCCCACCTTTCTGTTCCCTCTGGTGTCTGCAGCAGTGGCTTTGTCTCTTTTCAGTAGCTTCAATGCCAAGTTCATGTAACCCTCTCGCCTTGACGTCCCAGCATCTGATAAAGACAGCCCCACTGTGATTCCAGCTCTTAGTACAGAGTCCCACTTCTGAATTTGAGTATCACCTTCTCCTAGTGAAATGAAAACATTTAGCCCCAGAAGAAATAGGCTTTTGGCTACTGCTAATCTGAGTGACTTTGCTGTCATCTGTTTGAATTTGCAGTTATTCCATCACCTGTATAACCACTTCCCTGTGTTAAGTGCCATCTATTCAAAAGACCTAGGATAGTTTCTGTTCACTAAGTTTGACTCTGACTGATGCAGTCCCAAAGGGCCCAAGGTTCCTACCCTTCTGTGTCTTAGATGTTCTTTGTTTGTCTCTCTGAACTGCCCTTGTATTCCTCCAGTAAATCTCACCCACCACACATGCACATGTGCACACACACACAAACACACACACATACGTTTTTTAAAAGTTAGTTACAGTTAGAGCTAGTTTTTATTTTTTTGGCCACTAGTAGAACCTTGACTAATTCAGTGCATAATCTATGCTCTATAAACTGTAAAGCAATTTGCAAATAAGTTCCAGTCACGGTAGGTGCTCAACAGATGTTTGACAAATACTGAATTGTGCTCATTAGCCCCTGGCTGATGTATACGTATGCATGTAGATGACAGAATTGGAGCACTCATTTATATTTCATCTTCACCATTACAGATAGTTTGCTCTTCTCTGCTATGGCTTGATTTCATTGCCTAAAGGTTTTATTTATGGCTGTGTCAAAAGCTGAAGAAACTTTAGACACACACAGTCACCCCTCCTGGCTTTTAGGGAAACTGTGTGAGCTGTTGGCAGAAGGAGAGGACATGGAGACAAACATTAAGAATTTAACAGTAAAAAACTTTGGACCTGATCCAAAGGGGAACAGGAGATTCCCTGGAGATTAAAGAAAAGGAGAGAATCCTTAGGGATTTCCAAGGAGAATGGGATCTTGAGCTTTATGTGCCCATAGCTGCCTGCACAGGGAATTGCTGCAGGACATCAAGGGAAATTGACCATGTCTCCCCTTGACACTGTCTCCAAATCCAGGTGCATCATTACTCCAAACAGGAGGAGAAGAATGGAGCAACACGATCTCTTCAGCGGCTGAAATGCTTCTCCTCATTTCAAAGAATCCTGGAGGTGGAAGTGCCTTCTGAAAGCTTTAGGGTTGAATGATTTCATTTCATACATGAAGAGGTTGAGGCTTCGGTTTAAGAAGCCAGCCCGATGTCACCTGTCAATGAAGCAGCAAAGCCATGCCTCACACTCTGCCCCTTGCCTCGAGATCTGGTGTTATTAAGTGGCTGGAATTTGCCATAATGGGATGTGGTTAGAATGATCCAGTCTCTTTTTTCCAAACCTTCTTGAGCTGGTAAATATTAGGCATTGTGCCATTAGAAAGAATTATTTTGGTCAAGTTACATTTACTTTAGTCAGGCTGTGAGGATGAAGCTGTTAGAGGAGATGGGGTATGCATGGAACAGGGGCTGCAGTAGGCAAAATGAGGCTGGGGGAAGATATAGAGGATACAGAGCTCAGAGAACAGCGCGAGGGAAGTTACAGTGAAAAAAAAGATGAAGCAAAGCAGAAGTAGGATTCGAGGTCCTAGGCTGTCATCCCAGCCTATGTACAAGCTATGTCTTCCCAGAAAGTATTCCTCCTTTCTGAGGGTCAGCTTCCACATCCATACACGAGAAACGCCCTGCCTGCTCTCTTCCTGTGAAAACCACGTGAGTGGGCAGGTATGGTGACTCATGTTTTTAATCCCAGCACTTTGGGAGGCCAAGGTGGGAGGATTGTTTGAGGTCAGGAGTTGAAGGCTGCAGTGAGCTCTGATCCTACCATTGCACTCCAGCCTGGGCAACAGAACAAGACCCTGTCTCTAAAAAATGTTTAACAAAGTTTTAAAAATAAAAAAATCACACGGAGTGGTGGAAAGCCCCAGGAAAATGTGCAGATTGGTTACTGTACGGGGGCAAGCAGAGCAGATCCACAGCATGCCACTCTTCCATCAGCACACAAGCCCAGCTGTTGCAACGGAGGCAGCTTCCAGTGGACGAAGTCTCTCTGTGTAAGAAGCTGAGGCTTCAGCAACAAGCCCAGTTGATGTTTTCTGTTCTCACCCACTGACCTGCCCATGGTACCCAGGGACCCTCTGATATGGAATGGAGCGCTCCTCCGCTATCCTCGGGGAGTAGAAGGGATGCTTGGACCCAGCAGAGCTCATGCACAGAGGACAAATCCACTTGCTCTTGAATATGGTCCAGCTCAGTCTTGATCTTAACAGAAAAACATTAAAAGCTTAAGAATTAAAAAGGTTTTGCTCCCAAAGATATTTTAGGCAAAAGCAGCAACAGTGTCAATGAAGCTCCTACTATGTGTCAACCCATGTTAGTGCTCCTTGACGCAGTTTGTTTCATTTGGTTCTCATAACAAACTTCCACACATGGTGGTAACACCATTGACAACTTATGGATGAGGAAATCAACACAAAAGCATTAATATATTTGGTGAAGCAGATAGTCAATTAACACAAAGCTGAGATTGGTGCCACATGCACTCATTACAATAAACCATTTGTTACATGTGTGTCATGAGGCAGGCACCATGTTCACCGCATGTATGCACTGTCTCATTTTCCTCTTAAAACACCTCCATCAGACAGACACACTGTTATTGCTATTTTACTGACAGGATAACTGAAGAGCATAGAGTTGAAATAACTTGACCGACGTCACACAGCACAGCCAGATCTTACTGAGGCTGATTGTGAGCTTTAAATGTTACAGTGAAGCAGCCCCCGGTTTGTCTGACGTTAGCTTGTCTTTGCTATGAGAAGAGAAGGTGACCAACAAGGGGGAGAGACAGTGTGAGCTCAGGTAACTTCACTCTCAGATCCAATCTGGCTTTCTTTCTTAGGGCATAGCAATGCAAATATCAATCCAAACATGAACGCTTCTCATTTTATCTTCCTTCCCCCTGGTGAGGGGCTGTGAGAAGCATAGCCATCCTTGCAAGAGGGACTAGGAAGAACAGAAAACTCATCTTTCCATTTCCTTCACAAGCAAAGACACTCTTTGGGAGAGAGCTTCCAAATGTTCATGTGCAGCCACTTTGATCGTCTGTTTAATACATATATAGTGTCCGCCTATCAATAATTTACATCCTCTTCTTTTTTTTTTTTTAAGACAGAGTTTCATTCTTGTTGCCCAGGCTGGACTGTGATAGCGCAATCTCGGCTCACCGCAACCTCCAACTCCTGGGCTCAAGCGGGTCTCCTGTCTCAGCCTCCCGAGTAGCTGGGATTACAGGCATGCACCACCATGCCCAGCTAATTTTGTATTTTTAGTAGAAATGGAGCTTCTCCATGTTGGTCAGGCTGGTCTTGAACTCATGACCTCAGGTGATCTGCACGCCTCAGCTTCCCAAAGTGCTGGGATTATAGGCGTACAGCCCTTCTTAAATGTCCAAGACAACAAAGTAATAAAATCTTGATCTGAGACTCAAATTTCTCGACAATACATCTTTCCTGCTTTGGGCCCACTTTGTTGTTTAGCGCATACCAAATATGGCAGATTTCCACACACTTCTAGAACATTTCCATCAGCGTTGTCCAGCAGCATATGTTGTGATGGGAATGTTCTAGTTTGTGTTGTCCAGCACGATAGCCCATAGCACCATGTGGTCATTGAGCACTTGAAAAGTGGGTAGGGCACCCGAGGACTTGAATTTTGAATTCGATTTTAATTAAATTTAAAAAGCCACTTGTGACTAATGGCTACGGTATTGGATAGCACAGATCTAGATAATTACTGAGAAAATATCAGCCTGGTTACTTATTTATATGCTTATTTTATTGTAAACACAGAATGATCTCAGTTTGTTTATCCAATGGGTTTAACTCTTAGCCTCAGTATTTTGCACTGCAGGGATTCACAGTTGTGTAAACACTCCATGCATGAAATTAAGTTCAAGAAAGAGGTCCTGTGTTTGCTTATTAGCATTACATTGCAAAAAACTCCAAGGGTAATAATCAAAAGATTAAACACTCACCAATGCGATCACTCTTGCAAGCATTTACTACCTGCCTGCTATGCAGCAGTGATAGCATTTTAAAAACGAAATAGAATTATCACATTGCTTTCATTGGCTTCTGTACAGAAGTGCAGCCAGTATGCTATGGATGTGGCTAGAGTAGTTTCTGTATCTGACCAAGTTGCTTGCTCTTTGCGAGCAAGTCCTCTCTGGTTGATAGTTCTTTGCTCCCTTTCCCTCACTTGTAATTGTGCTTTTTATACATAGCCTTTACATTGTTCAGAAACTGTTTATTCTTTATAATAGTAGTGATCCTCACAGGAAGCACTGGAATCACGATACCTCTCTCTGGAGTTGTCTCCTTTCTAATTCCTAAAGGGGAAATTCCATGGCTACTCCAATATTTAAAAAACACCGATTCCCGAGCTCCATCCAGGGATCTGGGTCAGAAGGGTCAGAGCAGGGCCTGGACAGCTGCGTTTCTCCAAGGCTCTCAGGTGATACTGATCTGCAGCCAGATGTGGGAAACACTGACCCAGATCCTCCTTCTTCAACAAAAGCTTTCAGGAGCAGAGTCAACCTATGACAGTGTTGCCACAGCCACAGAGGTCTATAGAACTCATCATTATCATCGCACTGACATCTGCCTGCAATCCATGTACCGATGCTAAGCATTTAAAAGCTATCTCCACAATGATTCAGGCGGGTAAGTCATTCCATGAAGAATTTAAGCTTAGAGAAATTTAAGACTCTTTCATTCAACATCTATTCAACAAATAGGCATTATGTACCTCATCTATGCCAGGTGGTGTTCTAGGATGCAGAAGTTTAGCAGGGAATAAAACACACAAATACCTCTGTTCTCAAAGAGTTTGCATTGTCCTTGGAGGAGACAGAAGATAAAAGAATAAAGAAGTCGATATGTCAGATGACCACCTCAAGCAGGGTAAGGGAGGGAGGGAGTGATGCAGGGCACTTAGCAGCCTTCTCTGATCAAGTGACCTTTTGAGCAGAGACCTGAAGGAGTGGAGTATTTCTTCTTCCATGAAGAGTGTCGGAGAAGAACACCTCAGGCAATGGGAAAGAGCCCTGAGGCAAGACAGAAATTTGCACAGAGCCACAAAAGTGATAAATGGTAGAGCTAGGATTTGATTTAGGTCTTTTTGATGCCCAAGTTCAAGGTATTCTTTTGGCTTCATCTTGCTGGCTCGCTGTGCTGGCAGTTTTGTTGCTAAGTGATGTTGGACAGTCAGCTTATTTTTTGTTCTCATTTAAAAAAAAAAAAGTCTTCGGCTATTGTGAGAAAAGTCCATTATATGGCAAGAAGAGGCTTTGACACACATGAGACTATTTGTTTCTCCAATGCTGTGAGGTGGGCATTGTCATCATCCTTGTTTTACAAATGAAAAAACTGAGACATGGAGAAGAAAACTGGCTTGCCCAAAGTTTCCTTGTTAGAATGAGGCAGAAACAGGATTTGAATCCAAATCGTTTAAGCAGCATCTGCCCCAGTTACTCATTCCCACTGGCACATTCTCTGCTGCTACCACTTACTTAATATCTCAGATTAGTAGAGTTCAAATAGACAGTTCTGGGCTGGGGTCTATCACTACACCTTAGTGACTGAATTGGTCTTAAATTAATATAGAAGCTCCCCACCCCTGGTGAGTGAGAAATTGACAGAATTCTCCAGGGGAGGTATCCTCTTCTTATTGGCTTTCAAAGGAAAAAAGAGACTCTTTCACTGAGGCATATGACAGCTGACACGTGGGAACATTATAGTTCCAAACTGCAGACTTATTAAATCCATTAGAATGATTATAATTGAGAATTTACTTAAAAGCCCTTAACGACTTTTTATACAGTCCTGAGCTCCTTCTCCCCTCTCTGTCATTCTTCCTCCTCCCTCCCAGATACAATCCTCTGAGACCTCAAGACTTTGAGAGCCTTTGTTCTCTCTTCATCACATCCCCTAGCCCACAGTCTTATAGGCATTATGAAAAACATCCTGCAGAAGAATAAAAATAGACTGCATTGTCTTGCTTCCGTCATAGCCAGCATTTTCTTAGCTCATTTGGAGAGAAAGATACTGGAGCTAAAGTCCTGTTAACCTGGTGAACTCTTACTTACCTTGCATGACCCAACTACAGTGCCCCATTAAGTAGCTCCTTCTCCAGACAGGTGAGCATTCTCCCTTCTAGGCTCCTACAGCTTCTACACATGACTTTACTTAATATTTTTTTCATATTATCGTTCAATTTTACATCTGTATGTCAATCTCCCTTGGGAGAGGCAGTTTATCTCTCCTAGTGTTTCATGTAAAGCCACACAGAGCTTCAAAAATAATGGCAGGATAAATTAATAAATGAATGAATGAATGAATAAATCCATGTATATATTGCTACCACTCTTTTTTTTGACAGGAGAACCTAAGTGCTCTAAGCTCACTACAGAAAAATAAAGATGCAGAAGAAATCAAAACAGGCAAAACTCAGGGAGCTTCCAGTTTAGTGCGGAAGACAACAGAGAATGACCATTTCATATAATAATGTTTTCTTAACAAAAAATTAAAAATAGGCCAATATAACAAAGTCGAAAGCCTGAGAAGGTGGTATTACAGTAGTCAGGAAAGCAGTAGCAGAGGTCACTAGCTGCTTACCCAACTCTCCACGCTATTCATTTTTAGGATCCTTATTTTATTCTCAGCAATAATGTACCCAGGATAATGCTATATTTCTCAGCCTCTCCTGTAGCTAAGAGCAGATAATCTAAGTGCAATGTTTTGAAGCTGGATTTCCTAGAAAGCTCCTTAAGAGAAGAAACAGCTAGATCGTGAATGCGACTTTGACACTTCTTATTTTCTGCCTATCTGGAATGTATAGATGATGGGTGGAGCCCCAGTAGCCTTCCTAAAATTTAAGGATGAAAACAATCCCCCACCATTGATAGGGGAAGGAGTGATCAAACAAGCCTGGGCCCTTAATGACCTCATTGAGCATCAATTCCAGAGCTCTGCTGCCTTCTCTGAATTCCCTTAAGGTGAGTGAATAAACCCTTTTGTATTAACCAAGGTTGTTGTGTTTCTGTTACTAGCAAGAGACAGTCCCTAACAAACACAGAGACCCTTTTGAAGAGGTCACATCTCAGCTGAGACCTGTAAAGTAGAAAGGAATGAACTGTGGAAAGGAGTATTTTAGACAGGAAGAACAGCAATTGCAAAGGCTCTGAAGCCAGAAAGGCTACGTGCTGGGTTCTAGATACAGAAAGAACCATCATGAGGAGGGAAATGTTAGTTGGAAAGGTGGACCCATGTCATCACAGCTCCTAGCACAATTTCTTGGGCATAACAGGGGTTTAGTTACTGCAAAGTCATGCCTCCTTCCAGGGTAAGCCTGCATGTAAGGACAAATCATACTGAGACACAAAAAGGCTCAGTTCCCACCCTTTCACTCCAAACAACTCTGCAGAGCTACTCCAGCTTCAGAGCTTCCCCGGGTGTCACCTGAGGCCTTTTTAGGGACATCGTCACAGCTCAGCTTCCCCTTCTGCCCAATCCTGCTTGCTTCTCCTTCCTTCCACAGATGTTGGTCCCGATGACACCCTTAATAAATGTCCCACATGGTAAGCTCCACCTTACGGTCTGTTTCCTAGGGAAGCTGACTTCACAGGTCACCTCACAGAGCTGTGATATAAATCAGTCATTCACTAAATACCTATGGAAATAGACTGGTGGAAGCACTTTGCAACTGGCTGAATAAATTTTTATTGAAAGAGAGGCGTTTTGTGCAAGAGGGGCTCCTTTTGAGTCCTGCTTCATCCAACATTCTTTTCACTCATCCTCATATTTGCAGATGAGAAAATCATGGGCCATGTACCTACAAACCCTTGCTCAGAGGATTCAACCACTAGACTTGCAAGCCCCACCCAACCCACCTCAGGTCACCTGCCATCCCGTGGTGACCTCCTGTCTCAGGGACTTTATGCCCATAGTTCTCCCTGCTTGGAAGGATTTCCCCAGACAACCTGGGGCTCACCCCCTTGCTTATGTCAGTTTCCACAGCTCAAGTGTCACCTGGTCAAAGGGGCCTTTCCTGTCCAGTTCACATGCAATATTCCCATCACTATTCCCACCCCCACAGTCACCGCCCCGCTTATTAGCCAACCTTACTTTTCTCCAGAGCTCGTGATTTGTTTAATGTCTCTTGCCTACCACTGGACCGGCTCTGGGGGAGGAGTGTTGTTGTTTATTTGCTGTGTATCCACTTTTACTCTAAAGCCCAGCACACGGTAGGTGCTCAGTGAATGCTTCTCGAGTGAACAAATGAGTGATCTAGGATTCCCAGGATACGTTACTAGCTGTGAGGGGTTTCCCATCCCAAGAGCATACCCTTGTATTAACCAAGGTTGTTGGATTTCTGTTACTAGCAAAAGACAGCTCCTAGGCTGAGGCAGTGGCTCATGCCTGTAATCCTAGCACTTCGAGAGGCCAAGGTGGGTGGATTGACTGAGCTCAGGAGTTCGAGACCAGCCTGGCCAACATGGTGAAGTCCTGTCTCTATTAGAAATACAAAAATTAGCCAGGCAGGGTGGCACATGCCTGTAATCCCAGTTCTACTCGGGAGGCTGAGGCAGGAGAATCACTTGAACCTGGGAGGCAGAGGTTGCAGTGAGCTGAGATCATGTCACTGCATTTCAGCCTGGGCGATAGAGTGAGTTCCTAAAACACACAATGGCTGCGCGTCTACTTCTTCTGTGGAGCCCAGCACATAGTAGGTGCTCAGTGAATACTTTCTGAGTGAATGAATGAGTGAGCTAGAATTTCCAGGACATGTTACTCGTTATGAGGGGTTCCTCATCCCAAGAGCGTAGCCTCATGGGAGACAAGCCTGGTTATTTCCGTTCTTCATTTCAGTGACAACTTTGCCCCTCCTAGAGCCTGGATTTAAACCTAGGCTTTAACACTACAGCTTTTTTTTTTTTTAATTTTTATTGTATTTTAGGTTTTGGGGTAGATGTGAAGAACATGCAAGACTGTTGCATAGGTACACACGTGGCAGTGTGATTTGGTCAGGAAGCATGGCCCAGGGGGTTGCTTTGTTTCCTTGCTAACTTTCAGATGAAGGCTATTTGTTTATCAAGAGTAAGTCTATGTTGTAAATTACTCTAAAAGTGAATTAAAAAGAAAAAGAATAAAAGAGACCCTGTTGCCCGCCCCCAACACCTTCTAAAAATTGTTTGTATCTGTGTGCTTCCCAATATTTCCCATATATATAAAGTCAGAACTCTTGGACACTTGTGAGCCTTGTTTGATGAAACTTCCATTTTGGAATGCTCAAGTCTGACACACAAGATGTCAGGGGGGTTACACTGGGAGGCACTCACAAAACCCACACACAGAAGGCCAAGGCAGGGACTCCTTGCCTTCCACAAGCCACATGTTCTGAGAAGGCAAAAATCCTAACTTTTGAAAATTGCATTCTATTTTTAAAGCATTCAAAGTGCTTTCATGGTGTCTTTTACGGGACTCCAAAATGGCTCTTTGCCTGCCTCTTACCTGGCAACACTCCTGGCACATGGTAGCTTATCAGATAATGACAGGTACTTTTTCTCTGCTCTTTTGTGGAGTGATAGATCCTATGACAAGATGAATAATTTAATTATTTGGGGTTTTGTATAAGTTTGGGGTTTTGTATAAGTTAGAACCACAGCTGAATAGAGAACTTTGATCATTCATCCATTAATTTAAGGAACTTACTATGTATCAGGTACTATGAAAAGCTTTAAGGATAAGATGTGAATCCTGGGTGTAAATAAGTGTGCATGGATTTATGTGTGTCATATAAAACACTATGAGAGCCATGACTAAGAATCATATAATTCAATCATGAGTTTTTAATAAAATCTGATAAGCTTATAATGAAATGTAAATGAAAAAGTAGAGAAATAGAAATAGTCAAGGCATTTCAGAGGAAGAATTGCTGATATAACTTGCCTTGACAAATATTGAGACACATTAGTAAGCCCTAGGAATGAAAACAGTGTGGTAAGGACCCAGGCTAGAGCCGAATAGAAAGCCCAGGGACAGAACCTCAATCGATGAAAGCCCTGCAGCAGATTCATGGGAAAATGGTAGATGTGCAATGAATGATTCTGGAATAACTGTCATCCAAATGAGAAAATATTTTGCCTGGGATACCTTTGTTACATTATAGGTAAAAATCCACTCTAGTAGACTTGAATACCACAAAGTTAAGGTAAAACCATTCACATTCTAAAAGAAGACATAGAGGAGGCCTTTATGGCCTCAAGCTAGAAAACAATTTATTAAACAAGATACAAAAATCACAAGCAATAAAGAAAAATGTCCAGGTGCAGTGTCTCACACTTGTAATTCCAGTCAAGGCTGGAATTACAAGGAGGCCAAGGCAGGAGAATCACTTGAGTCCAGGAGTTCAAAACCAGCTTGGGCAATATAGCTAGACCCCGTAGTCACAAAAAATTTTTAAAATGACCAGGTGTGGTGGCATGTACCTATAGTCTCAGCTACTCGGCAGTCTAGAGTTGGAGGATCACTTGAGCAAAGGAGGTCAAGGCTTCAGAGAGCTATGATTGCACCACTGCACTCAAGCCTGGGCCTGGGTGACAGAGCAAGATCCTATCTCTGAAATAAAATAAAGAAAGAGAAATAAATAGACAATATTATCTACATTAAACCTAAAAGCTTTGACTTATCAAAGAAACTATAGAGAGTGTTAAGGTAAGCCAAAGCTAGGGGAAAACATTTGCTATATATAAAATTAATTAAGTACTTTTTAGAATATATAACAAACTTCAAATCAATAAGAACGAAACAAAAAATTCAATAGAAAGAATGAGCAAAGCAGACTTTACTCAATATAAAATAAACTATAAATCAACAATCAACATATAATAAAAACTCCATCTCTCCAGTCATTTAAAAACGTGAAATAAAGCCACAATGAGATATAAGTAAGGAAAAATTAAAGTCTGATAGTCAATGATGCATGAAAATGGAGGAATCACTCCTCTTAACCAATGCTGGGTAAGAGCATAATTTGATAAAATCACAGTAGACAGCAATTTGGCATTATCAGATGTAGTTAAGGAGATCCATAAGTCTGCCCCAGCATTACCACTTCTGTCTACATACCTGGAAAATCTTGAGTTTGCCCCAGGAAATCTGCACAGAGACAGCCAAGTCATGTCAGCACAATTTTTTATAGCAAAAGCTGGAAACAATTAAAATTTCCATCACCAGCAGGAATAGGTTTTTTAAAAATATAATACATATATTTATTATTATCATTTTTTTGAGACAGAGTCTCGCTCTGTCGCCCAGGCTGGAGTACAGTGGCATGATCTCGGCTCACTGCAACCTCTGTCTCCAGGGTTCAAGCGATGCTCCTGCTTCAGCCTCCAGAGTAGCTGAGACTACAGGAGCATGCCACTACACCCAGCTAATCTTTGTAGTTTTAGTAAAGATGAGGTTTCACTGGGTTAGCCAGGATGGTCTCGATCTCCTGACCTCGTGATCCTCTCGCCTCGGCCTCCTGATATGCTGGGATTACAGGCATAAGCCATCATGCCCAGCCTAAAATGTACTACATTTACCCTATTAAACGGTATATACCGGGGAAGTGAATGAATTGCAATAACATGCAAAAGAGTGAATGGATTTCACATACTTGATTTTGAGGGAGAGAAAGTAAGTCACAGAGAAGGTGCAGTATGATTCCATTTATGTAAACCTCAAGAGCATGCTCAACTACATGATACCTTGCTCAGGGATGCAAATGAGCATAATAAAACAGAAGAGAATAAATAGACAGACGAACACAAAATTAATGGTAGGAGTCCAGTCTGAAGGGGGGAAGGAGGGGAAGAAGTTTGAGAATAGGCATACAGAAAACGACAAAGATGTTGGTTATCTTTTGCATAGAATGAGTGGTGTTCATTTTACTGAGGTTCCCTTTATCTGACATACATCTGACATAATCCTTATAAATATCTGGGGCCTTCTTTGCTGATCTAACATTAATATTAATATGAAACAAACAGTCCTTTAATGCTAACAGTGAGAGGTCAATGATGGGGGAGATGACAGTATCTTGTTGACTTGGATCTTCAAGTTTGAATGGATGTTCAGGCAATAGAAAAGAGGGGAAGATGAAATATATATCAGGCAGATGAAATAGAAATGGAATGTAGGGAGACAAAAACGTGCAGTTAGGAATGACAAGTTGCTGAAGGTGAGGCTGAAATCAGAGCGTGTAGAATGAACTTGCGTGGTGGGAGATTTGAGTTTCTGCAAGATCTCTATAAACCTTACAGACATGTTTTGCAATGATGGAGAATGATTAAAGAAAGTTTATTGTAGTAAAATACATAAAACACAGTCTGGGCAACATAGCAAGATTCTACCTCTACCAAACAAGTTGCCTTCCCACCTGTAGTCCCAGCAACTTGGGAGGCTGAGGCAAGAAAATAGCTTGAGCCCAGGAGTTTGAGGTTATAGCAAGCCACAATTGCACCATTACACTCCAGCCTGAGCAATAGAACAAGACCCTCTCTATAAAAAAAAAAAATTAAAAATGAACAGAACATAAATTTACCATGTTAACCATATTTCAGTGTAATTCTGTGGCATTAAGCCCATCTGCATTGCTGGCATCTATCACCAATATCCATCTCCAGAATTTTTCATTATCCTAAGCCATTAAACAATTTCTACCAGGTAACTGATACAATTAGATTTTCCTTTTTGGAAAATAAAACAAAACAAACACACAACAACAACATTTATCATGACCTGAAAATTAGAAAGTGTCTAAAGGCAGGACAACGATAAATGATTTTAGGAGGTCAAATTTGGTTCGGGCGAGGGAAGGTAAAATGCTGAGTGAAGGAAGTGTGGGTTAGAGTCCAAGAAAGGCCACACACTTGCAAGTGGTCCTGAGGAAAATGCACAGACCGACAGGATTAATGGTGTGTGTGGGAGAAAGGACGGGAGGCCCGAGGAAGCCAGGTTTCCGGGTTGGGGATACACTTGGGTCATTTACAAAGAATAAGTGAATAAGACCAAAACAGGTTGGCCAGGTTTTTTTTGTTTTCGAGTTGGATCTGAGCTGTGATCTTTGCACACACACTGCTTGTGGTAACATGCTCCACGTCCCTTACCCCACTCAAGTCTCACCTCTTTTGTGTTGATAGAAATCAAGTCCTTCTTTCATAACTGCAGGTATTTGAAGATAAGGATGGATTCCCGTAATCTTGCACAGTTTTCTGGAAGGAAAATGAATGAATATATGGCTCAGGTCCAATTCCAAGTGTGACTTGGAGAGTCTTCCAATAAACAAGCCCCCAGTGGCACCCACAACTCAGGAATCTGGTACCTGCTTCTCTATCCACTGGTGGCTTCCTGTGGTAGCAGTCTCTCTCTGATGTTCGGTTTTTCTCAAAGCCACCCAGAACCTCCCCAGGCCCCTCTGCATAGAGTGGAGAGACCCCAGCAGGAGACGCCAGACAACAGCATCACCTAACTATTAACAGAAAGCCTCAGGTTAGAACTTATCTAACCCAATCCCTAAACGCCCAGGCCCCAAGAGAGCAAATGACACCCACTAGATCACGCAAGGAGGAAATGGCAGCTGAGGACCTGGACCCAGCCGACCTAAAAAACCATCTTCTGCAAAACGGCAGAGAAAACAGAGATACAAATCAAGAGTATGGATCAGGGTTGGCAGACCACGGCTGGTGAGCCAAATCCAGCAGGTCGCCTGCTTTTTTGTGCAACCAACAAGCTAATAATCATCTTAACATCTTTTAATGGTTGTGAGAAAAAAAATCCAAAAAACAAAATACTTTGTGATGCATGAAGATGACGTGAAATTCAAATTTCAATAAATAAATATGTATTGGAACACAGCCAGACTCATTGGCTGATGCGTTGTCTGTGGCTGTTTTTGTGCTATGATGGCATAAGTTGAATAGCTATACCACACATCCATAAGGCCTACAGAGCTGAAATATTTACTATCTGGACGTTTACAGAGAATGTTTACCACCTCTTGATCTAGACTTTGAGGGCTCAGTGCTTCTGCTTCAGACAGGAGGCAGAATTCTGGGCCAGTGGAGGGGCATTCGCCTCCCACCTGCCTGGCTCTCCCAGTTCCTCCTTTGTTCCAGCTTCAAATCCAGTCCACATAAGGTTCAGCCAGCCCCATACCCAGGAAGATCAGACTCGATGATGCTGCCATCAACTTACAAAGTATCCAGTGTGCCTATCTGACCTGTGGCTGAGGCCATGGCACCCAAGCCTGTTTCCCCAGGTATGGACTAGGGTCCAGCTGAGCATGAATTCATCACCCACATTCACAGAGCTGACACCTCCTTGCTACCTGAACACACTTTTCCACTTATTCACTCCTTCAACAAGCACTTATTTAATCCATACTATGTGTTAGGTGGTAGGGATGCAATGATAATAAATAAGAATAGGTAAGATAGGCATGCTCTCTGTCCTCATGATGGGAAGAGTCTAATGCATGGGGGGCACTAACATTAAGATCAGAAACAAATGTTCAAGTGCAGCTTTGGCAAGCAATAGGAAGGAGGCTGCACAGCAAAGTCAGGACCCAGGGTCCGAGAGGGCTTCCCGAGAACATGATCCCAAGCTGAAGGCCAGAAGGATGTGTGGATGCAACCCAGGCAAACAGACTTGCAAAGGCCATGGACAGGGATGAAGCACAGAGAATTTAAGGAACAAGGAAAGAAAAAAGGAGGACGGTGTGCCTGGAGCTTAGTGAGGAAGCAAGGACAGGAGATACAGTGGGGGACAAGCGGGGTCACTGGCAATGGTCAGTTTCCCAGCCTTGCCTCCCCTTCACCTTCCTTTCCACATCCCCCATCACACCCTCTTAGAACAGGCAAGATCCAACCTGAGCCAGGAGCTCAGTGAATTGCCACTCATCTATACCATGGTTCTATTATCTAACCATAAACGTTCCATTAAGGAGATTAACCGATGTAAATTGCCTAAGCTATAATTTAATGCATCTTGAAAAAAGATTGTAAGTGGTTTGGGCAGCAGGATCACACCTATGTCAAGTGGGAATGCATGCATGAGATAATTTGAGTCAAGCGTTTAGCAAAGTGCCTGGGACACTGTGAGGGCTGAATATGTTAGGTGTTATGATCATCACCATTATTACCATCATTCCTATTTCATAGGTGAGAAATTAAATTATTGCTCTGAGAATCTTTGAAACTGGAGTACCTTTTTTTCTCTGTTTTCAACATTTTCAAAGATATTGCTGATACATCATCCTACCCCTTGTAACCTAAAATCTTAAATTCATGAGATTATTTGAAAAAGATGGGGGCCAGGCGTGGTGGCTCACGCCTGGAATTCCAGCACTTTGGGAGGCCGAGGTGGGTGGATTGCCTGAGCTCAGGAGTTAGAGACCAGCCTGGGTAACAAGGTGAAATCCCATCTCTACTAAAGTACAAAATATTAGCTGGGTGTGGTGGCATGCTTCTGTAATCCCAGCTACTCGGGAGGCTGAGGCAGTAGAATCGCTTGAACCTGGGAGGCAAAAGTTGTAGTGAGCCAAGATTGTGCTACTGCAATCCAGCCTGGGTGACAGAGCAGGACTCTGTCTACGAAAAAAAAAAAAAGAAGAAGATGGGACCACACAGACACTGTTTACTTCTCTGTGCCAGAAGGAGAAAGCAGAGTGAAAGAAGACTCCTTAGTCAGTGGCAGGGACCTGTCTGATCTCAGGAGAATTTGCTGCAGTCTCATATTGAATGGGGTGGCCCCCGCTGAAACTCTGCAGGGCAGTGAGAAGAGAGGATCTGTTATCCAGCCTGGGTTCCGAAGGTGCTGAGTCAGCCTGAGGCTGTGTAATGTGAGTAATCGCTCTGCGGTTGATTAGCTCTGATCTCGACTTTGGATCAGAGAATAAAGAATAAAGCGTTGAGTCCTGCAGAGGCCTCTCTTTGGTTTAATGAATAGCAGGAGTGTCCTCATTTGAACTCTCTTCTCCTTGCTCTTTGGGTGCCAACCTCCCAATGTAAGCACGGCACAGGTAGCATCTCCAGGGAGGAACACATCCTGCCACCTCTACCTGAGCCTCTTTAGCTTTGGGATGAGGTTCCTGGGCCTGATCTTCTGGCCTGGCTCGGGAGGGTCTCTGGGTGCTCCATCCCAGTCAGACTGAGCTCCCTGTTTAAGTTCAGAAGAAGACAATGATAATGATAATAATCATAAGAATGGTATAATACAGCTCACTGGTTACTAACATGAGCTTCTGGGCCAGACTGCCTGGATCAAATCCAGCTTTGCCACTCGTCAGCTGAGTGATCCTGAACAAGTGAATCAACCTCTCTGTGCCTCATCCTCCTCATCTATTCAATGAGAATAACAGCTATTTCCATGCATAAGGCATAGGAAGGATTACACAAAACCATGGCAAGCACTTAACATGGTGCCCAGCACACAGTAGTTGCTCAACAAATATTATTTCTGTTAGCTAATAACCATGGCTACCCAGGGCTGGCTTCATGGGTATACAAGCTATAGAGTCACACAGGGCCTGTGTTTAGAAGGGCCCCTGGCTCCATTTAATACTCTGCTGTCACTGTAGTGAAATTCTTAACAGGTTTTGAACAAGCAACCTCACATTTCCATCTTGTGCTGGGACACACAAATCAAGCAGCCAGGCCTGTGGGCTGCCATTTAGAGTCACTCTGTCCCAGGTACTACCCTAGGTTCTTTGAAGACACAGACCTGCAGCCTTCCCTTTGACCTTATAAGCTGGGACTTTCCTGGGCTATGGATGAGGATACAAAGCTTGCATCTTGCTCAGCCAAAGAGCTCACTCTACAGGTGAGCTGGAGCCTCAAGGGTTCACAAAGCTGTGACCCCCACCTGACCCTGGTTTCCATCCAGTCTTCCTCAGTAATTCTCAGGCTGCTTTTGCCTCTGTTTCCGTGACCAGAGCTTAAAGCTGGTCATAGGAGTTGTGGGGTAACTGAGATAGGTTTGTCAGATTCATCTGCAAAACAAACAAAAGTTAACCAAAAT
Organism: Cacajao melanocephalus; assembly: GCA_963573385.1. NCBI lineage: Eukaryota > Metazoa > Chordata > Mammalia > Primates > Pitheciidae > Cacajao > Cacajao melanocephalus. Next base: position 188,274 of record CAUYLG010069466.1, on the reverse strand, counting down.
ACCTCCCTTAAATTGTAAAACAGTTTATAGCAGAGGAGGCAAATCAGCAGCTTGCCAGCAAGATTCTGCTAATATACGTGTTTTGTTTAGCTAGTATAATATGCATACACACACACACATGCACACACACACACACATAATTTGAATTAGCTGCTGGGCATTAGCCCTTGGTTAATTTTACCTAAAATCCTCAAAGTATGACTTCCATTAAGATCTGGCAACCCTGGGCTTTTACTCCCAGAGGAGCAGTTGCCCCTCTAGGTAGGGTGTGTACTCCTCCAGCTGGTCAGGCTCCCTCCACCCACTGGAGCTGGCCCCAGTGCCAGATTCATTGACACTGGCAGCTCCCTGGGCCCTGCAGGCTTTGAGCTTGTGTCTTCAGATTTTCACTCAGAGAGGCCCTGGCACTGCACAAATACTGAGCCCAGAGACAAAAAGCCAGTGCCTCCCGCTGCTCTGCCGCTACCCAGAAAGGCCCTGCAGGGGAAACACCATGGACTTCCCAGTCAGACAGGCAAACTTGAGGTTGACTCCAGGATCCCACTTCTCAGCTGGGTGACATCGGGCAAGTCCACTCACCTCTCTGTTTCTTCAGCTGTGAATCGAGGGTGGCAATGCCACCCCTCATTCCTCACGCCACCATGCTATGCCAGCCACCTTGCATTCTTTATTTCTAATCTCCCCGTTATCTCCACATAGTATGAGTTCCATGTGCTATTGAAATGGAGCCAAGGCATCTTTTAGGAAAAGGGCAACACCAGATTTTAACTTAGGGTTCAGACACCTGAGGGCCTGTGTGGAGGTCTGTGGCTTGGTGTGGTATGGAGGGAGTGGGAGCAGATGCCATGCACTGAAGGGCACCCTGTAGCGAGGGGGCTCAGAAGGCCTCTGAGTGAGGTTATCTGATAAAGGGACTCAACCTCAGGCCTGAGGGTGGAACAGGGCCAGGCAGGCCAACTAGCCTTACCCTGCCCCTGGGCTGCTCAGGAGGAAAGGGCCTTGAAGAACCTGAAAAGCCTGCATGTTAACTGCTCAGCACGCAAACTCCACTGCACTGGGCCTCCTCACAGGCAGGAGGAACCGAGTGAGCACTGCTCCCACTGACACCATGGCACAAGGTGGGGTGCAGCAGATAAAGCAGCAGGCTGCTAGGGTGCTGGGAAGAGGCCGGGAGGCCAGGGGTGACCTCTAAAAGGGGCATCGGCCAGAGGCTCCACGGGTGATGGCCTCGATACAGTGAGAGGGCCTGGGAGCCGTTGCTGACCACTGAGAGCCTCTGACATACATCTGGGACTTCCAAGTCCACATGATTCGTACCTGTGTACATGCACATGTATGTAGATAATGTAGGCGTGGGCGTTTATAACTATATATGTATACACACATTTATATATGAAGCATGTCAATATATACATGCTTACATGTGTTCTATATGCATTTATGAATAGAAACACATGAGCACATGCATATATATGTATATTGTGTGTTCTATGCATGCACATATATGTACATGGATATATGTATATGTGTGTTTATATATATAAGATTTATATATCTTATAATCTTTGAGCCTTGGAATACAAATATACAATAAATTAAATAAAACAGCTCTGGAGTGTCTTACAACTAGTGAGGTATCCAAGGAGAAAGTTAGAAATCTTGAAAGTGGGGCAGGGCACTGTGGCTTACGCCTGTAATCCCAACACTTTGGGAGGCCGAGGCAGATAGGTCACCTGAGGTCAGGAGTTCAAGATCAGCCTGGCTAAAATGGTGAAACCCCATCTCTACTAAAAACACAAAAATTAGCCAGGTATGGTGGTGCATGTCTGTGATCCAGGTACTCGGGAAGCCGAGGCAGGAGAATCACTTGAACCTGGGAGGTGGAGGTTGCAGTGAGCCGAGATCATGCCACGGAGCTCCAGTCTGGGCGACAGAGAAAGACTCCATCTCAAAAAAAAAAAAAAAATGGGCCTCAAGTCCAGCTGTGATAGGAGCAACCCTCAAGCCGTTAGAAGAAGAACAAAGTGTTCCTGAGACTTCACTTTACCCAGCTGAAGGCCAAGCAGCCTGGGACTACACAAACATATTCTCATGTGTTACTTTTATATTTCGAGGTGACTACTGAGATGTTTTGCTGTAGGAAGAAATGACTCATGTCTATCTAAAACTCTGAGCTGGATGTTAACAGCGCTGGTGCATAGTCTTGGAGAGCTGGAGTCAGAGAGGGTGGACTCCTCTTGGCAGCTGCCTTACTATTGAAAGGTGCATGGAGCATTGGATTTGAATCCGCAGCTCTCTCGCTCCCGAATCACCTCCTTTTATCTCTCTCTCTGGAAGCTTTTGTAAAACAAAACTTAAATGGGCAGCAAATGAAATCATTCCACCATGCTACGCCAGCCACCTTGCATGCTTTGCTTCTGGTTCCCCCTTAGCTCTACAAGGTACGCTTTCCATGCGCTATTGAAATAGAGCCAAGACACCTCCTAGGAAAAGAGCAACACCAGAATTTAAGAAGTGACTTTGCAGTTACTTTTTCAATGTCCAGAAATCAACAAAAATAGCCAAAATGAGGGGGAAAACCAGACCTTGAATCTGAACTTTGGGATTTGCATGTGCACATCCTCTCTTCCTGTTCACTCACTGGGTTACTTGATTCCCATCCGGGGAACTGTCCTTTGATTCCAAGCAGGAGAGAGGAGGCAAGGAGAGAAGATGAGAGAAAGGTAGCAATTTACCCTCAAGTCTTTAAAGACCCTTGGGCAATGAGAAGGGGGCGAGGATGTTGAGAACCCGCTCCCCTACAACTCTGATGCTGATTAGGACATACAAATAATCTTCCAGAACTATGTTCCCCAGGAACCTTCTGGGAGCTCCCCTCTCTCAGAGCTCCAGGAACCAACCACTGGCATTCAGAAATGCGGCTGCCCCAGAGGGAGTTTTTAGATGCCAGGACGGCCTTCCGTCAGCAGCCTTTAATTAGGAGAGCCATGATTACAGCTACGTGGAGCCAAGACGGCGTGCTTCTTTCCTTAAGCATTGCCACTTTAAGCACGATAGTCGTTTTATGAGCAATAAGAGACAGAGGCTTTGTCAACCTTTCCCATCCAGCAAGAGACAACTGTGCAGAGACCACCCCCCACCCCTGATCTCTTCAATCTTTTTAAAGTTTCCCTTCTTACTCTTTCCTCTATTCCACAAACCCTCAAGCCAGTCAGCTGGGTAGCGAGTGGGCTCCAATTAAACCACAGATCTTGACTGAAAACAAGGCTTTTTCAAGCGGCGGTCTTTACAACATCAGAGGCCCCTCTTTATAAATGCAGACTCCTGGGCCCTGCAGCATGAAGGCAGTGGCATCTGAAAAACCAGGGCTGAGAACCTGCATGTTAAATGGTGACTCTCATGATGCAGATGCTGACCGAGGTTTAAGACTTAAGAGAATACAAGGAAGAGTGGCCATTCTGTGACGATGCATTCATTTCTGAGAAGCGAGCATGGGTGAGCAAGGGTGTGAAAAGACTCACGTATTGAGTATCTTGTCTACACTAGGCTGACGTTTTTGCACGTGTGACCTTTTACCATCCTTGTCAACAACTGTAAGTAAGGTCCATTCTTCCCCATTTTGCAGATGAGAAAACTTGGGGCTGAGAGAAGTTATGTAATTTTCTCAAGGTGGCACAGTTGGTAAGGGGTTGAGATGGGATTTAAATCCTGGTAGGTTCAAGATCCACTGATTTGGGGCTTCTAGGATGACTCCCACTTCACTGGTTGACAAGTTGAATGATGGAGGAGAAGGGACTAAACAGAGACCTGCGAAGATCGTGAGGTGCATGTTGTATCTGCTGAGATGTCCAGAAGGCAGCTCAGGAGAGAGCTGTGGTTTGCAGGGAGATCTGTAACTCTAGAGTGCTGTATAATTCAAAGAGCTGTTACTACTCTTCTTACCACTTGTTAGAGAATCACCAAATCCAAGCATCCAGAAACAGTCAGGGAAGTCACAAGAAGCTGGCCAGGGTCTCCTGCTGATTTAACAACAGCAGCAGGGTGAACATTAGGCACAGTGGGTGACATGGAGCCCACAAACTCAAGCTACCCTAGGGGCTCCACGTGGCGGTAATCATATATAAAGATGCTGGGCAGCTCCAGACCATGAGCCTGCCCTCTCTGACAGCTCCCATCTATTCCACTTTCTCCTTAAATTCGTCCCGGATGGTAATAATGTGCCTGGAAAGAAACAAAAACACTAACACGTGTTTATACCACTCCCTCCCCTCCCTTCTTTTCTTCTTTTCCTTTGTCTTTGGCTCAAACTTTCACAGAGCACCTACTATGTGTTAAGCTCTGTGCAAAGAGCTGAGAAGACAGAGAGAAACGCAAAAGGAAGGGAGTAGGCATGTATTGAGTGTCCTCCGTGCAGTGGACATTGCCATTGAACACACGCACATTCAGAAACTCACTCACTTCACTGTGTTTGAGTCATGTCTTAAAATATTTGGGAACTCTTCACAGCAAGAAAGCTAACCCCTTTCTAGGAATTTGACCAGCTGCAGAAAACTGCTAGACAATATGGAGGGAAGATATGGGGTGAGGGCTGTGTGCATGTGTTTGTATGTGTGTGTGTGTCCTTTTATGTGTGGAAGGACCTGGATTTTCTTGATGCTGCACTCATTTTTTATTGAGTGGCCCCTGCAAACTCTTGGGGATTTTTATTATATAATTCACCCAGTTGTTGATTATAAACATGTATTGTGTGTCTACTATGTGCCTGGTATCGACATAGGTAATCTCACCAAGTTCTCATTTTTTAAAAAACTGAGGTGTCATTATCCTCATGTGGATAAATAAAGTCGAAGTTTCAAAACATCATATATCTTGCCTAAAGATGTTCAGATGAGATAGTCAGAAAAGCTTGAAATAATTCAATAAGTATTTACCAAGCACCTGCTATGTTGCAGGCACATCAATTCAAATCCAGATACTTATGTTATTCTGAAAATCTGCCTCTTTGATTGCATCGGGAGAGCTAACTGGGACTCAGATCATATTCCATGTTATAAGATAGAGTTATGACACCTGTACATGCGTTCATCTGTTTATACAGACATGAATTCACTTAATCATTTATTCAACGTTTATCTTTTTGAGCCCTTACCATGTGCCAGGCATAGTGTTTATTACTAGGAGTCAGTGGTGACTACCAAAGAGACATGCTCCTGGTACTTATGGAGCTGACCCTCTCTTAAAGGGGAGATAGACATTAATCCATGAGTCACACACAAGGGGCCAGTTGAGATCTACAGCTGGAAGAGAAGAAGCCAGTTCACTGGAGCTTGGAAATCTGACTGGACTAGCTGGGTCCAGGAAAGTCTTCCCTGGAGAAGTGACGAGAGTTAACTGCATGAAAGGGAAGGAAGAGATTCTGGTCTGAAGAGAACAGTGCATGCTAAGGGCCAGTGCAGGGGAGAAAGTTGGCTGCTCAATGATATGAGCATATGCTCCCATGCATCTTTCAAGAGCATCCTAACCTCGCTCTGACCCCCCATCTCCCCAAATCTGTTTCCATTACACTCAGTGAGAGCCCCCTAGTCCCCAAGCCAGAAAGACTTTTTTGCCCCCACATCCCAGGCATCTAAGACTCTTTTTTGCCCCCACATCCCACTTCTATCTATTACCAAAGTCTCCCAACTTTATCCCCTGTTTCTCAGATCCATCCTCTCCTCTCAGTTCCCTCCACTAAGAATTTGGTTAAGACTTAACTCTCTTTTCCCAATAGAATTACTGAAATCACATCATTCAATCATTTAACAAATAACATATTTTGAGCCTGTTAAATGGTTTGGCTCTGCATCTCCACCCAAATCTCATCTTGAATTGTAATCCCCATGTGTCTAGGAAGGGACCTGGTGAAAGGTGATTAGATCATGGGGCAGTTTCCCCCATGATGTTCTTGTGATAGTGGGTGAATTCTTATGATCTCTGATGGTTTAAAAGTCTACCTCTCTCTCCTGCCACCATGTAAGATGTGCCTTGCTTCCCCTGTGCCTTCTGCCATGATTCTAAGTTTCCTGAGGCCTCCCTAGCAATGTGGCACTGTGATTCAATTAATCGTCTTTTCTTTATAAATTCCCCAGTCTCAGATAATTCTTTATAGCAGTGTGCAAGTTGAGTGATACAGCCTGCTAGGTGTTAAACACTATCCTTAGCTCTAGGGTATACAAATAGATAAATCAGGTGCAACTTCTGCCCTATTGGAAACAGTAAAATGGGAAACCAGATACTTTTCCATCTGCTTTTTGACTATCTTCCTGCCTCCAGTCTGGTTTCCCTCTGTCCACTTTCTGCACTTCACTGAATTGGCTATTTGCAATGCCAATCTGATTATGTCAATCCACCCTTTTCAAACTGTTTAAACAATGCCCATAAGATGAAGTTCAATTATCTTAGCACACCACTCAAGGCCCTCCATGATCTAGCCCCCACCTCTCCTGTCTATAACTTACCATGCCCAGACTATATATAAAAACAGTTATCAACATAATAGATCCTAAAGAGTTCTATGATTTCAGAGAACCATCTCAAGTCTATAAACCGTTGGGCGTCACTTGATAACTCTCTCATCTCTACTTGCTTTGTGTCTAGTCATGTGATATGCCACTGGATAAATCAGACATTGAGAAGGAATAGAAAAAAATGTGCATGTGATATCAGAATAGACCATTGAAGGATGAACTCGTTGCTGAACCCAATGGAGGGTTTTCCTGCTTTTGCAGTTAGAAATAGACCTAACTCTTTCTCTGTCTTAAGGTACTGTGGCTGTCAAATGCCTGGGGCTTATAGCGAAAGTGTCCTGGAGGTGATGTCTCCTGGGAACATTCCTTTCATGCTGGCTCTAATTGCACTAATGAAAGTATTTTATCCTTATCTGCTTTGGGTTAATCTCTGGAAAGGCCTGAGGTCACCTTTGCAAGTATCTCTGCTAGCTCTCACTAGCTGCTCTCTCTCAAGTTCAGGAGTAGATTTTAAAGGACTTAATCGCTGTCCCTGCAACTGTTCTGTGACTTTAATTTTTCAAATCAGGATTTTTATTCTTGAGCTGAGAAATCTTTTTTTTAAAGATTATTTCAACTTTTCATTTGGTGACGGTCTTTTGAAAAATGCATGCATACTTGTAAAATCTTAATTCAGCTCTTGCCAGAGAGGAAACATAAGGAGCAGAATGTACCAATGCATGGAAAGAAAGCAAACTGGAATTGGACAGATCTGGGTTTGAATCCTAGATACATCATGTCCGAGCTGCTTGACCTTGGGCAAGTTTTCCAACCTCTTTGAGCATTGATTTACTTGTATACAAAATAAGAATCATGATATCTTTACATGAAATATGGTTTGAGGATGAAAGGAGACCTGAGGCTCACTTCTGGAAAAACTGATTCAAGGCCAGTGGGAATAAAGTCATTCTTTCCTCCACAGCTGACGAGCTGATTCTACCACTGGCTAGAGTTGACTGCTTGTGGCATGTATGCCACCACCCTCAAATCCTGCCCTCGTGGTAGGCACTATGAATCAGGCCCAGAATTTTTTCCCTGCTAAGTCCAAAGGTAGCCTCAGAATTATTTCAATGTAACATCTATGCCACCACCAATAACCCATCTGAGCTTCCCATGAGATGACCCATAAGTTCATGTTGGCCTCTGGCCCTCATCAGCTCAGAAACAGCACGGCTGAAGCTCAGGGCTGGGCCCAGAAAAGCAGGAACTGGCCTTCTTATAGGACTTCTTCTTCTTCTTTTTTTTTTCCATTTCTCAGACTAGATACCTATGAGCAATGAGAGCTAAGCCAGGCTGTGTGCCCACCTTCCTAATTGCACAGGTGAGGAAAACTGAGGAGAGCAGAGGCAAGGTGCTCCAGCAAGGCTTCTGCTGTCACCTCCTAACCAACCAAACCCACTTGACTGCCACCTGCTAACAGCGACGTCGGTTCTTCATGCTCTTCTTTAAGGCCCTCCAGCAACATGAGGAGGCTCAGGGCCTCAAGAGGAAAGAAAAGCAAGCCTAAGACAAGACTTGGCTTATTCTGTGGGGCCAAGTTCAGCAGGCCATTGTCACGGATTTCAGGAGGGTTTGGCCAAGGCCAACGATAAGGAAGTTAATATAAATCCCCATCCAGTAGGAGCACCAGCATTAGGGTCACAACTGTCAAGATTTGGGGCTCAGCTACTAAGACTCTGAGCAACCCTGGGGATTTTGCCAAGTCTCTCTGGGCCTCCCTCACCTATTAGAGGCTGATGACTTCTAACTCACTGGGTGCTCAGACCATCAAATGTTATTATGATAGGAAAGCTACAGGCATGGATTCTGGTTAGATTAGGTGTTCTGTTCATGTGATATTCTGAAATGGGGATAGGACATTTGTCTACAGGGTTCATCTACTTTTGACAGCTGGGTCTGAGTGAAAACCCATTAAAATCATCACGGTAAGTGTATTTGAAGGGAAAAGGCACCAAAAGGGAATCTGAGACGGGGGAGGAAGGAAGGGAGGGAGAAATAGGGCAAGGTAAGGAGAAGTTGAAGAAGGACTTCCATGTAGTTTTAGTTACATATGGGGTGTGACTGGATAGGAGGGATTGAATGCCTGAGTGCCTTAAAGCTACTCAGAGTCTGTATGATGTGGTCCACCTTCTGGCCACCTCCTTCTATAATACACCATGTTCTCAGTCACCTGGATCTACTTGACGTTCTCCAAACATGAATGGTATTCAGCACTCCCGTCTTTTTTCATGAATTCATGACCTGTAATGTTGCATTTACAGAGATGGCGGGAAGAGAGAGATAGAGAAAGATCTCACCAAGGCTCCTGAAGAGAAAGCCCCTGTCCAGGCACTGGTAAAATGTGGTCCAATCCAGATCCCAAGACCAGATCCATTATATTAGTAATTGTCCTCCTGTATAAGGGAGTTGGTTGGATGGTGGGAAGAAGGTGAAAAGGTGGGAAGGAATGACAGGGGTTCTTTCTCTGCATGCATAGAATATACTATTTGTTCCATGGAGGTAGCCATTCTCTCTGCTTATAGTGAGCCTACACCTGTCCTTGACAATGAAGCCTTCGTCTACTCTCAGAGATTTAACCTTTGCACAACATTGTCTTTGGTTCAGCACCCAGCCGGCACCACTGGGTACAGAAGTGGCACCAATGTCATTTTACATTCCCTTTATATTCACCTTAAAATCACCCCCAGTTAGCTGGGATTATGAAGGAGTGATATGAAAAGCCATGTAATCAAAGGCAAACACATGTTCAGATTCAAAGTATAGGCTTTGCCATTAGTTCCATGTCACAGTTCCAGCTCTGCTTGTAAATGTCTGTTTGACTTCTTGGGGAAGTTTTATAAGCTTTCTGAGACTTATTTCCCTCCTGTAAAGAGAAGATAAAGTCTACATACGCCTCAGGACTCTAGAAAGAGTTACATGAGATGACAAATATGGGATTGAGTACACAGCCTGGCACAGAGGGACCAAATGCTCAATACTCTAGACACCAAGCTGGGAGACTCTGGGACAGTTACTCTTCAATACCTGCTCTGAGTTTTCCTCTCTGTAAAATAAAGTGCCCAGAGTAATGAGCTGTTGAGATCTTCTCATTGCTGGCTGTCTGCACACAGATGTGTTCTGTGCTCCTCCAAATAGCATTTTAGGGTGGGCATGGTAGCTCACACTTGTAATCGCAGCACTTTGGGTGGCTGAGATGGGCGAACCACCTGAGGTCAAGAGTTTGAGACTAGCCTGGTCAATATGGCTAAATCTTGTCTCTACTAAAAATACAAAAATTAGCCGGACATGGTGGTGGGTACCTGTGATCCCAGCTACTCAGGAGGCAGAGGCAGAATTGCTTGAACCCAGGAAGTGAGGGTTGCAATGAGCCGAGATCATGCCACTGTACTCTAGTCTGGGCAAAAGAGTGAGACTCTGCCTCAAAAAAAAAAAAAATGCATTTTAGACAGCACTTAGAAGTAGTGGAGGAATTGTTATAAGCAATTACATTGGTCATGGTTTTAGGTTACAGATTTTTAAAAGAAGGATCAATTCATGTTAATTTAGATAACGCATAATTTATTAAAGACTTGGCTCACAGCATCTCTGGAAGAGCCAGGAAATCAGAATTAGATTCTATATGTCCAGGAACAATGTAGGCAGGAGAGATGCTTAACCATATAGCTCACACTCCAGGAGAAAATCCCAGGCTGGGGCTCCACTTAGCTTCTGTGGTACTTGGGAACCAGATGCTTAGAAACTCTACAGGCACTACCCCAGGAAACCCAGACACCAACCCTACCTGAAATATCCAGTTATTTCTCCCAGGCCATCACCTCCACTTTCTCACTGCTGTCCCAATCTCTGGCAGAAATCTGGATGCAGGAGAGAATAGGGAATGTCGGTTTTCTTTCATTTTGTTTTAGTTTGAGCTTTCTATCCTTTCTTGTAAAGGTGAGTTTGAAGTGGTTTGGAATAGATCTTGAAGGAGTCTGTCTTTAGTACCTGCCAGGGTATCACCATTACTGTCAAATATAATTATAGTTTGTGGAACACCTGTTTCATGCTGAGCATTACCATCTATTATCACAGCTAAGTCTGCATACAACATGCAGTCAACATCATTATGTGCATTTTAGCAATGATAAAACTGAAACACAGAAAAACTAAATAATCTGCTTAATGTTATAGACATAGTCAGACTCAACCCATATCTGTTTGCCTCCTAAACCACTTTTCTTTGTTTGGTCCACTCTGCTCAATGTTAAGGGGAGTTGTCTGGTGCTACTGAGCAAAAGAACCATCTGTGGCTAAAACAGGGAGACCTATCCTTGGCAGGATTCAAGTTGAAATTGGACCGTCCATAGGTCTGTTCTGCCATTTTGAATGTTTCTGTACTTTCTTGGGGACAAGGGGCTTCTAAGAACCCTTGAGTGACGAAAATTCTGTAATATTTTGGTCTGTGTCTCCAGGTTGCTTGCCCAAAGAGGGGTTAAGGGCTGAACTGTGAGAAAAAATAATTTAATCTAGTGAAGAGCCAGGAAATAGAACAGGCTGCTGCCAGAAGACCTACAGCAGTTAGAAGCCAAGACCAGCTCATTCAAAATCGCCCATGGCAATTCCATCCTTATTAAAGCGGAATGTAAAATCGTAATGTGGACATTGTTGCTATTCATAAAGGATCTTATAAGAATGATTGCATGGCAAGTTCACTGTCCCTCTTAAATATAGAAGCCATTAAACTGCCTCAATAATGCTGAGAATATTAAGGAGAATTTACTGGGGACTAATAGGTCTGAGGACATCAGAAAGACATGGGAATGACTCATGGATTTACTACTTTCTTATTACTTAACCCCAGTCATTTAACCCCAAAGCCCAGAGCTTAGGGAAATGGGAAGATACTTACAGAGACAAAAAAGAAATTAACCCCAACTTCCTTCAGCTCACTCAATGGTAGACCCAGAAGCCCTGCCCAAGAAGGGTCAGCCATGCCCATTTCATGAGTCAATCCCTACCAAGGATAGGCAGAACCTTACTGTCTCCATGCCCTCAGCCTGGTGTCTACACAGCCCGTAGAACTGTGAGTCAATTAAACCTCTTTTCCTTAGAAATTACCCAGTCTCAGGTAGTTCTTTATAGCAATGCAAGAATGGACGAATCCATTAAACAATCAAAAATCCCTATTGTTTTTGGCAGAAATGTGCCAAGGACATGGTAAGGAGGAAAACAGCAGACTGTTGTAGTCAGCCCTTGCCTCTGCAGTAGGAAGAACCACCAGATACTGTACCTGTTGTCTCCAGCTAACTTGAAGCCCCTGCATATGGGTCATCTCACCATTCAAAATGGGTAGACACTAAAACAGCTTGTGATATAGAACCCCAGCCAGCCCTCCCGACAGGGCCTCAACTCCTCATGCCTCATCCACATGCACACATGCACAAACGCACACATGCACACACATGTACATATGCACACACATAAGTACACACACACACATGCTACCACCTAAAACAATTGGCCCTGGGACTACAATTCAGCAATAAAAAATGAACAAAGTACTACGGTGCCCTACAACATGGCTAAACCTCAAAAACACAATGCTAAGTGGAAGAAATCAAGCACAAAAAAACTACGTATTGTGTGATTCCTTTCCTATGAAATGTTCAGCAAAGGCAAATCTACAGAGGGAAAGTAAACTAGTGTTTACCTAGGGTAGAGGTAAGAATGGGGAGTGACGGTTAGTGGGCATGAAGTTTTTTTATAATTCTACAAAAAATCTACACTAAATTTTTAGTGATGGTCACTATCACTATCTTAGTGAACACAATTCTACACTATAAAATCATTGAATTGTACATGCTAAATAGCTAAATTTTATGGTAAGTAAAGTATACCTCAAAAAAAAAGAGTATTTTAAAAATACAGTTAAGCCTGGTGGCTCACATCCGTACTCCCAGCACTTTCCAAGACCAGCCCATCACTTGAGCTCGGGCGTTTGAGACCAGCCTGGGTAACATTGTTAAACCCTGTCTCTACAAAAACAAAACAAATTAAAACAAAACAAAACAAACATTAGAAAAATTAGCCAGGCGTGGTGGTGCATGCCTATAGTTCCAGCTACTTGGAAGGGCTGAGGTGGGAGGATCACTTGAGTCCGGGAAGTCAAGGCTGATTGCACCACTGCAATCCAGCCTGAGCAACACAGCCCCACCCTTAAAAAAAAAAAAAAAAAAAAAAAAAAAAAAAAAAAAAAAAAAATTGGCCCTGAACCTGGACACAACATTACATATCAATGACTGTGTTCTGTGTTGTTGGTGAATTACCTGATCTTTCTTTGTCTGATGAGAGAGGCACCAGGCTTCCTGGCTTTGTGTCTAAGCCTTCCCCTGACTCATGTGTGATGTGGGGAACGCCTTTTTCTTCCTGGAGCTTCGGCCTGCATTTGTCATCTGGAGGTAGCTCCATCCAGGACCCACTGGGTTTCAGGGGATCCAGGCATCCCTGGGTTTGAGTCTGATTGCTGGGTACATTCATTCTGCCTTTCCCCAAGGAAAGAAACTGCAGGTCTCATAGGATTCCAAAGTGGGGCATCTGAGGCCAATAAATATTATGAAAAGTGGGTTTCACAGAAATACTCTCAAAGGTCTTTGCCAGATTGGAGAGTCTGGGGAGATGGTAGGGTCTGCATTGGCTTAGTCTGAAATGGAGAGGGGAGGGACAGCAGGGGGCAGAGAGGATGGGGAGGGATAACACTAGGAGAAATGCATGATGTAGATGACTGCGGGGGTCAGGGAGTGAGGGGGATGGAGATAGCAAACCACCATGGCATGTATGTACCTATGCAACAATCCTGCAGGATGCAGAGCCCAAAGTACAATTAAAAAAAATCTACACTCATTTCCCCTCATCCAGTTACAGGTGTTTTTAAATTTTTTCTCTGAGAGGAAATACTTGTCAAGGAAAGTTTGTGGGAGCTGGAAACAGTGGCAGGTCCAGCCCTTGCTGAGTGACTTGCTGTTCATGTTTGAAGAGCACGTTGCAGGAGCCCCGGAGAGCAGGACAGTGGGACAGACTCCTCTGCTCCATTCTGCCCTTCCCTGCTCTGTCTTCTTGCTTTGTGGTGACCACGTCCTCACCTGTTTTCTCTAAGCTAGAGAGTGAGGACTCACTTAGTAAGTCGTGGTTCCAGGCCATAGGATACAGAGCACAGAATCAGTGTGCCTGTGTTTGTATGCTATTACCTGGATTGTTTTAAAACAATCATTAAATTCTCCATTTAAATGTATCTTAATCTGACCTCCAAGGCAGCATTTATAAAAGAAAAATCCCCTGGTGCAGAAAAGATCATTTACCACCAAGATACACCACAATCCTTAAAAAATGCTAAGAAATTGACCCAGGTCTGCTCATCTGGACTTGCCCCTCACCACAACTTTAACCTTGGTTATATCAGGACCTTCCCTGGTGGCACGAGCCCCAGGTGACACCTGGCCTGCCCCACATCCTGTCCTCATGGAGACTCACAAGGTCAGGGGCCCTATAGGCAAGGTCATAAATGGAGAAACGGAGCCACAAGGTGAATCACTGAGTTGAAAAGTAAACACTGAGAATCTCCTACCTGCTAGGCACTGGAGTCTAAAGATCACAAGACAGAGCTCCTGCCCTCCAGGAACCCATGGCCTGCTGGGGGCGACAGAGAAGTGAACAGACACAAGAACAGAAAATCAAACACTGCATGTTCTCACTCACAGGTGGGTGTTGAACAATGAGAACACATAGACACAGGGAGGGGAGCATCATACACTGGGGACTGTCAGGGGGAAATAGGGGAGGGACAGCGGGACGTGGGGAGTTGGGGAGAGATAGCATGGGGAGAAATGCCAGATATAGGTGATGGGGAGGAAGGCAGCAAATCACGCTGCCATGTGTGTACCTATGCAACAATCTTGCATGTTCTTCACATGTACCCCAAAATCTAAAATGCAATTAAAAAAAAAAGATGACGACATCAAAAAAAAAATGAAAAGAGAAGTGAACAGACCATTGCAGTCCATCCTGCTCTGGACAAGGGAACCCACAAATGCCTGGGCCCTCTGAGGAGGAGACCCTCACCAGCTCTCACCTAGCATGTGGTCACCAGGTAAGGGGTGAGTGGACCTTAATGAGTGTCTTCTTTTAATTTCAATGGACAAATAATGATTGTATGTTTTGATATATGTTCACACTGTGGGATGTTCAGATCACGCTAATTAAAAAATCCATCATCTTACATACTTATGTTTTAGTGGTGAAAACATTTACAATCTACTCTTTTAGCAATTTTGAAACATACAATGTGCTATTACTTATTACAGTCTTAGTACTCTCTCCCTGCTCCCTGCTCCAAGCAGGTAGCTTACCTGAGAGGTGATCCCTGGAAGCAAAAGTGAGTGAGAGGGAAGGTGAATTAGAAAGAACAAAAGCCGAGAAAGGTGCGTCAAAGGGCAAGTGGCCCTCTAGGCAACAGGTGGCAATTGTGCAGAAGACAACTCAGCATTGTCCCCTCCAGGGACCAGGAAGCCGGGGCACTTCCGCACACATTCTCTTCCCTCACTGGCTGAGGACTGCCCTGAGGGTACCAAATCTCTGGCATTTTCCACCTGCCCTACACAGTGCTGAGCTGGTGTATTAGTCTGTTCTCACACTGCTAATAAAGACATACCTGAGACTGGGTAATTTATAAAGGAAAAAGGTTTAATGGACTCACAGTTCCGCCTGGCTGGGGAGGCCCCACAGTCATGGCAGAAGGTGAAGGAGAAGGAATGTCACGTCTTACATGGAAACGGGCAAGAGAGCTTGTGCAGGGCAACTCCTCTTTATAAAACCTTCAGATCTCAGGAGACTTATTCACTATCATGAGAACAGCAAGAGAAAGACCTGTCCCCATTATTCAACTACCTCCCACCAGGCCCCTGCCACAACGAGTGGGAATTATGGGAGCCACAATTCTAGATGAGATTTGATGGGGACACAGCCAAACCATATCAGCTGGCTTCTGCCAAATGAAGCCCTTGGGCAGAGAAGCAGAGGCAAAAGGAGGTGGAGGTTGGACACTAGGTGGCTGGTGCAGGAGAACCTCAAAGTGGCCAGGGGGAGCTGGGGCCAGGCACCAGCAGCATCTGCTACAGTATGAAGAGGCACCAGCCAGAAGAAGCAAAGGATACCAGTAGGCCTTTCCAGGAAGAGGAAACAGTGTGAGCAAAGTCTGAGATGGAGAAAGAGTTGGGTGTGAGGGAGACCCACAGGGCTTGGGTAGATCTAGACTGTAGGGCTGAATGCAGGGACTGTCAGGAGCTGAAACTGAAGGTAGGCTGAGCTAGCTTCTACCATCGTGTACTCATCCTCCTCCTATTGCATGGGGGGCTCTTTCTGGCTCATTTTCAGGAGGTATCTCTAGATCTTTTTCCAAGCATGCACTTCTCTCACCAGCCCAGGACCCTTAGCAATCCAAGGGCAGCCTTTTCTTAATAGGACCAGCCAGCTACTTGGAAGGCAATGGCCTTGAGGATGAGGCCAAGGCGGAGGGATTCTCTGCAAAGAGGTTTCTTTCTGATAACCAGAACACATGTTAAGCAGGGGTGACCTTCATCCCCGAGCCTCAAATTCCTCATCTGTGAAAGGAAAGACATTAGCACCCCCTTTTTTCAGGCTGATGAGGGGGAAGCACTCAGCCTGGTGCTCAGAGAATGGAATTACTTCCCCTGGCTTGTCCCCCACTGCCCAGCACTGACTGCAGGCTTCTGTGAATGCTGTGCCCACTTCCATATAAAATAATATGTGGCCCGGCACACTGGCTCATGCCTGTAATCTCAGCACTTTGAGAGGCCAACACAAGAGGATCACTTGGACCAAGAGTTTGAGACCAACCTGGGATGAAAATAGTGAAAATACATTTCTACCAAAAAATTAGAAACTTAACCAGAAATAGTGACATATGCCTATAGCCCTAGTTACTCAGGATCCTGAAGCAGGAAGATTCCTTGAGCCCAGAAGTTCAAGGATGCAGTGAGCTATGATTGTGCCACTGCACTCCAGCCTGGGCACCAGTAAGAGTGCAGCATTTACCTGGAGCTTCTGGGCTGTCAAACCTTTCCAGCTAAACAGCATAATTTGTTAATCTGAAAATTTGTGTACATCTGATTCTACTTTTAAAGGTCAAAATTATAACTAAGGGTAGGAGGGCACTACCCAGATGAATTCAATTTCATTTCAGTGAGGAAAAAATGCAAACAAAAAGTGGACAGAGGGCACATTGTGAGCCAGTTATTCACGAGGTCTACAGGAGAAACAGAAGCGAGTAGAAACGAGTACATCTGCCCCCGGCTGTGGAGGCTCCTAAACAGCTGGGATTCAGCTCTTACCCAAACAAAGATAACACAGAGCAGGCTGTGGAGGACCATGCTAGAGAAAATGCAAAACATCTTGGGGATTTGCATGTCACTGCTCAGGCTAATTGGGGCAGCTGCTCAGGGAAGGCTCAATGCATCCTGGTATTGGAGCACCACTTTTTCAGACCGAAACCCACAGAACAAAATAGAATTCATTAAATGTACAAAATGAAAGGGCCTCAAGAGACCTGCTCAGAGGTTGATTCTACTCTTCCCTAAAAATACCCAGAGAGGCTGATTTTTTTTTATTCTAAGTGGTCCCAGACTTCCCCAAATTCCCCTGGTTCCATTGGTGGACATCCCCAGTGAGAGCCACTAATCTCATCTGCCAGTCTCTGTGCAGCCCTTTCATTGATGAGTCCATCAAGACCTGGATCAGTGACACAATGAGATGCTCACTCATTAATTCCTTCTAACAATCATACATTCCCAGTGGCCTATGGAATGACTGGCCAACCCTGGGATCTATGCTGCGAGCTGCTGATTCAGCAATGAGTGAGGCTCCACCTTCATGCACTGGTAGCTTCAATAAATGAGTAAACCAAGTAACAAAGAAGCCCATAGGGCAGAAGGATTGACTGCCCAGGTACATCAGAGAAAGCAAGATAGGCAATGGCCATTGTGCAGGCTGTGGGGAGCACTGGCTACTTAGAGAACACAGGAAGCTCTTTGGGCAAAAGGAACTTTATGTATAACATCTGCTGCTGAAGGCCTGGCCAGGTCATGTGGGATGAAGTTTGGACAATGTAAAATACGTGGAGATGCAAATTGACATTAGCTGGAGAAAGGCTTTGACTGACAAATGAAGGTGCTGGGCAGCCCTGTTGGTAGGAAGGCCCCTTCACCCCTGCCACTACACCTCCACCACTGTCCTGCCTCTGTGGTACGTACCCATCTCCTCCATCTCCTCCTGACACCGGATCTAAGACCACTTGGCCATGCATGTACTGGATCACATCCTCTCTGGCTACTCAGGACCATGGGCTCTGGAATGAAAAACAATGCAGTACTCATTTGTTGATTAATTATTAAATGTCTTCTCCTTTTTCCTTCTCTACCTATGGTCAGCCCTCGATATCCGTGAGTCCCGCCTCCAATCAAACAACAACAGATCAAAGAATTGCATCTTTACTGAACATGTACAGGCTTTTTTCTCGTCATTTTTTCCTAAACAATACAATTCCTAACAACTATTTCTATAGCATTTACTTTGTATTCAGAATTTTAAGTAATCTAGAAATGATGTAAAGTATATGGTGTATATACATAGACTATATGCAAATACTACACCATTTAACATCAGGAACTTGAGCGTCTTTGAATTTTGGGATCCTTGGGAGGTCCTGGAACCAGTCCTTGATGGATACTGAAGGATGGCAACATAATTCTTCACTTCCTCATCTTGATGGACTTTCATTGTGTTTACCCTTAACCTAGGAACTTCTTACCACTGGAAGCTCTGGTATGTGCCCACTAGGTAGGATGGCAGATCTAGATTACTGGTGGCCAATGATGGGGAAAGAAAAAGGAAAAAACGGAAAACTAACGACATTTCCATGCACAACCATGGCCCTATGTTCACTAGCACCCACTGTTCACTGGTTAATTGTGGCATGGCACTCCACTTTTTTTCAATGCAACAGTCCACTTTCTATATTCGTGGAGGGGTCCTGCCTCTCATCCTGCTTGGCACTGTAAGTCATCACCAAAGGAGAAAATTAAAAGGACAATGTTGTCGCCGTACGCTGCTTCAACCAAAAGTTGCCAGTTAGGCCATACCTACCTGTGCTATCCCCTGAAGAAGCACTGGTTGTAATTTCTTTAATATGGGATGTGGGCCTGTACATGGTGTTTGGCTCACACCAGAGTGAGCTGTACAAGGAAAGACAGGGTAATCAGTTTTATTGCCAGTTCTATACCAGATGATTTCAGCATTTTACTGAGCCTGAGGGGCACAGAAGGACTGTGGGCCTCTGTCTTCAAGAAATAGTGCTCAGCTATTCTCATGGGATGTAAGTGGAAGCTTGAATCATTCTTTATCAGCCTTTAAATGATTTATGAATCTCCTGCTGGACCATGTATTTTGGAAATCAGAATCTAGGCTTTATTTCTTGCTGTATCCTCAGCGCCTAGCCTAGGGCTGGCACAGAATAAGAAGAGCTTAATAAAAGTTTGTTAAATGAATAAATCAGAGACTGGGTGAATGAATCACAAACACTTAGCTCATCTTATATATTGTGTTCCAACTGTTTCCAAGCACATGCTACAATTGATGTCTATCAACTTGATTTTCTCTGCCTGTAAATTTAGACACTTTGCCAAAGATCAATCATAAAAATACATATTAAATAGGAAAACACAGCAGTATACAAATGGCTTTGAAGACAGACCATATCTGGATCTGGACTTGGCAGTGTAACTGATTTTCTCTGGGCAAATCAACTCTTCTTCCAATGCTGTATATATGGAGACTTCTATGGAGTAAGTATCCAGCATCTACACTCCAGGATCTTCAGCCCCACCAAGAGGAGTGGTGTCTGTAGCAGGCTGAGTTTTCTTGGCAGAAAATGCTGAGACAAAAATGAGAATGCATAAAGTTTATTGAGAATTGCTTTTAAGACCTGTGAAACACAGGGGAAGAAAGCAGGATTTGGCAAAAGAGGAAGCTGAGTTACTCTGCAGTTTCAGCAAAGACCTCAGTTTGACCCCATGGGGACTCTAGAGCATTGATGAACCTTTGAAATTGTCCCCAGTTGGAGTGTGGGGACCAGTGACCTCTCCATGCTTCTTGGAGTCAGTGTTTTCTTAGCATCTCTCAGTGTTCTTTCCAAGGGGCTAACTCTTGTATCCCAGGAAAGTGTTGCCAAATCAATAAACTCCTCCTTAATTTCACACCCTAAAATATCATCTCTTGCATATTCTCTCAGCTCCTGCTGACAAAGACTGACTGGATCTTCCAGTCTTTTAGTATATAGCTCTTTTAGTATGTAGCTTTCTTCCTTTTGTCTCAGCTTGCCCAAACACAAAGGGGAATAATTCCTGGTTCTTAGCCTAGCTGCGAGGGGATTGTGGGGCAGTGGATATGGATCCTGAGAGTAGCTCACATTCTCTGGCAGAGTCAAGGCCTCTAAATCATCTTCAAGCAAAGAAGGAGTGCCAATACTTAATAGGGGCAAGTGGCCCAGAGGTCCAGGGGAACCTGGAGATTGAAGATCTGGTGACCCTGGAATTGCTAGCTGAACTGCCTGGTTGGGGAGTTCTACTTTCTTTAGAGCTCAAATATTCTGACAACTAAGTCCACAGCTCTGTCTGCCCTCTTGCTATAGGAGCTGAGAACCTCTTTGTATGAGAACCAGAAGGTCCCTGGTTTACACACTTAGCTCTGACTTACCAATTAATCACTCTCACCTTTTCATTTCAATTTTCCAGAATCTCAGTTGAGCTTAGCAATAACCATCCTATTCCACTCATATTTGCTCTCTGCCCCTTATTTACAAACATCTGATGCTTCACGCCAGCTAATGCATCCCCTTCCCCTGGTATCCATCCCAGATCATCACTCATGAAAAGTCAGCAATTATTCTGTCACCTATTCTGGGGGCACCTGTGTTCCAACTAACTCCAGGAATAGAGTCCTCATTGCCAGACAAGCAGTGGGTTATCCTATTCCAGAATCTCATCTTAGTGTCTCCTTTCTCAGATAATCCTTGGAACCAGCTGTCACAGGCTAGGTTCTCCAAAGGAGATTCAGGTGAAAATTTCAATGCAGGACATTTATTAAGAGAAATTGTGTAGGCTATAAGGGGAAAACACATGATTGAGGAGAGGGAGAAATTGAGTTGCGATTTAAGCCCAAAGTAGCCCCCTGCAAAGTAACATTCAGAGATGTCCCACTTGGAGGAAGAAGACCCTGGCTCCTGCATGAAGGTGGCATGACCTCTGGCAAGGTGATGTTGGAAAGGAGCTGATGCTAGCTGAGACAATAGGTTGTCAGGGCCTGGCAGGGCATCTGAGCAGTGCATCACAAGGCCCTCTCCTGAGGGCTCCTAAATTCAGGGTCCTGGCACTGTTCCCTCTCCACTCCGGTAATGATCCAGGATTGAATCTCCCAGACTGGAGCGCTTACTTCACCAACCTAGTCTGTTACCCTCTTCTGAGAAATTTGGAAGTGGCAGAAAATGGGATTTGAGACAGAAAATCAGCTTCTGTGAGTAACTGGGTCTCTCTGCAATACACCAACCAGGGAGTCGTAGGCAGCCAGGTTCTGCCCCACAGACAGCAGATGACAGAAAGCCTGTCTACAGAGGAAGAGAAGGGCAAAACAGACAAGCAGAGACAAGTGGGAATAAGAATTAGAGGCCTGAGGTTTTTCTTGTCTCCACTTCCAAACCTTGTCTGAAACTCAGTTAATTCCACAACATCAGGCTCTGTAAGATTTCTGTATTCTTATAACAAGTTAGTTCCAGTTGATATCTACCAATGCACCAAAAAACTGTAACAAAATGTTAGGCACAAAACAAACCCTTTCCTCTTATTTAGGCAAAGGCTCTTTTCAAATATGCTCGTTTGTTTGTTTGTTTGTTTCTCTTCAATCTTTTTCTTTGATATAACAATAACCCCTTTTCTAGATATTTGTGTCTTTGATGGAAAATCCTTTGTATTATTTGAATAGCTAAACAATTGTGTTCTCTGATTCTCTGATTTGTCCTCATGCTTACTGAGCCTTTCCCTTCAGGAAAAACCATATGAGAGAGGGACAAGCCCATACAAACAAAATCGGGTTCGATTCTCTGCTTCACTTTCTGTTTTGAGACAGAGTCTCACTTTGTTGCCCAGGCTGGAGTGCAGTGGCTTGATCTTGGCTCACTGTAACCTCCACCTTCTGAGTTCAAGATTCTTCTGCCTCAGCCTCCTGAGCAGCTAGGTTTACAGGCACACACCACCAGACCCAGCTAATTTTTGTATTTTTAGTAGAGATGGGGTTTCACTATGTTGGCCAGGCTGATCTTGAACTCCTGATCAACAACATATGAGATCCTAGGCCTTTTTAGGAATGTTAATTTCCTAATGCATTCCTCCGTAAAGATGAACGCAAGGACTCTCAGCTTTTTTCTCTTTACCTTTTTTCTCCTGTTTCATGATTCCTTGACAGAGGCATGAAAGATTAGAGTCCAGAGCAATTTTAGAAATCATCAAATCCAACTTAGAAAAGAGAAAATAGAAGCTTAAAATGGGCAAGGAGCTTTGCAAAAGTCAAGCAACCAATAACCATTAGAGAATGAATTTAAATAAAGGACTCCTCTGACTTCTAGTTAAGCATGTAATTAGGATGAGAAGGAAAACTACAGGAAACAATTAATTTAGGCTGACAGAGCTCAACTGCTAAGCAATAAACCTCAGTTTTAGACATGCTTCTCCTGCTGACTGCTGAGGAGACTTTGTCTTCTATCACATGCCCCCAGTTTAAACTCCCTTGCCCTCCTTTTCATTGCATTGGGTGGCTACACTTGCCAAAAAGAGTTGGAAATATTGAAGATCCACTCATACACTAGGAATCAGAGAGTAATTTTTGCCTGAACAAATCCAGCAAGGGATAGAACAGGGGAACCAGGATCTTAGTGTCTAATGAACGCCTAGATTAGGCTGAAACTAAAGACTCAAGCCTCATTCTGCTCTTAACGTCAACATCTCATCGTCATTCTCTACCATGCCTACTGGGTCTGGCACAAAACCAAACAGAGGATGAGGCCAGCCTTAAACATACTTGAAGTTTTCTGTTCATGTTTCTTAAAAGTGGTAGTAATTTAAGATAGAGGAAGAAACCTAGAGGATTCTGGGTTAAAGAAAGTAAACATTGGGCCAGGCATGGTGGCTCTCATCTGTAATCCTGTCACTCTGAGAGGCCGAGGTAGGTGGATCACAAGGTTAAGAGACCTAGACCATCCTGGCTACCATGGTGAAACCCTGTCTCTACTAAAAAATACAAAAATTAGCTGAGTGTGATGGCCCACGCCTGAAGTCTTGGCTACTCAGGGAGGCTGAGGCAGAATTGCTTGAATCCAGGAGGCAGAGGTTGCAGTGAGCCAAAATCACACTACTGCACTCCAGCCTGGTCGACAATGCGAGACTCTGTCTCAAAAATAAGATAAGATAAAATAAAATAAAATAGAAAGTAAACATTGTTGAAATGAATCCACTTCTTTGATTCACCCAGTTGTTGCTCGCATCATGGTAGAATTTGGCTAGATGTTCACCAGATCCGACTTCTTCCCTTGTACACAGTCAAACTGTATTTGTCAGATTATTTAAATATGAGCCATGAGACTAGTTCTGAACAATGGAAGATGAGCATCCATATATCTATACCAGTTCCAGACCTGATTCCTTAAGCTTCCCACACAATTTCCCTTTTGATCATAGGGTGGCTGGATGCAGAAGATGGAACAATGGATTCCAAGGCTCTGAGGACATCTAAGCCGCTAATTAAATGGCCCCTGGACTACTGAGTCATCTGGGCTTGGAGAAAAGTCATCCACCACAACCACATTTATTTTTATGTGAGGGAAAACAAAATTTTATTGTGTTAAGCCACTAAAATTGTGTTATTTGTTGTAATGATTAACATTAATTCCCCTACACAGCCACCCAATCTAAGGCTATGTTTATAAAATGAGTTTCACCCCAATGACAACACAGTTCATTGCATCAAGAAAAAAAATCCCAAGACAAAGCTACAACAGACACCCAGGGACAAGCCATGGTCTACAAATTTCTAGGAACCAACTGAATTATTGCTTCTGTGGATGTTTGGACTAGTGACCACAAATCAGAAGCCATGGCTTTGAATCCACCATACCCTCTGAACATCTTTTAACCCTGTGCAGGGTTCTTCATCGCCACTGCTGCTTCCTCGGAGCAGGCCACCTTCATTGCGTGCCTGGACGATGGCAGCAGTGTCTTTCCTGCTTTCTCTGCTTCCAGTCTCTTTCTCCTATATTTTTTCCACACAGCAGTCATTATGATCCACCTAAAATTCATATGTGAACAACTGAAAACATTTCAACGCTTTGCAAAGATTAAACAAAAAATCTTAATTTAGCTTGATGTGACCTTGTTGGGATTCTCTTGGGGTGGTTGGCAAAAGATTAGGGAAAGTCAGAAGATTATAGTCTCAAACCTGTTGGAAGGCCAAAAGTTTTAATGGAGTGGGCTGAAGGCAGCCAGTTCATTAGGTTAGAATTTTAAGCCATAGCATAAAAGATAGGGACAATAAAGCTTCCCTAGTTAAGTCTGTTTACGCCACATCCCTTTATCTTTAACTGTTCACTAATATAAATGTTGTGCTGGATGACCCTCTCAGGGGGAGGTCGAAGGGGAATTACCTGTTAATAATGTTTACTCTGGGCCCCAGAACCTTGAGACCTTGATCATGTTGGGGTCACCACCTGAGACCTTGGTCAAGTCAGTTTCCCTGTCCAGGTGCCAGGTGTGACAAGTATCACAGTCAGGTCTCTTTGCACTGGGGTACAGCTGTGGCGTTGGTCACATCGGTGTCCCTGTTCAGGTGCTAGCTGTGATAAGTATCACATCAAAGTCTCAGGTGGTGACCCCAATGTGATACTCATCACATGACTTGACCGTCATCGACTTCCCCAGTCACAACACATATATGCACGCATGCACATGAATGTACACATGCACATGAATGCACACAAGTGTGCATACACATGCACATATGCACACATGCACATGAACACACATCACATGAATGCAAACATGCACATGAATGCACACATGCATGCATATGCATGTGCATGTACACACATGCACATGAATGCACATATGCACATGAACACAGATCACATGGATGCACACATGCACATGAACGCACACATGCACATGTGCACACATGCACATGAACACACATTGCATGAGCACACACATGCACATGAATGCACACATACATGCATACGCATGTGCATATACACACATGCACATGAATGCACATATGCACATGAACACACATCACATGAAAGCACACATGCACATGAATGCACACACACATGCATACACATGCGCATATGCACACATGCACACGAACACACATCACATGAAACACAAGCACATGAATGCACACATGCATGCGTACACATATGCATACACACACAGGCACATGAACGCACACATGCACATGAATGCACACATGCATGCATACACATGTGCATACGCACACAGGCACATGAACGCACATACGCATACATACACGTGCATATGCACATGTGCACATGAATGCACATGTGCACATGAATGCACAGATGCATGCATATACATGCACATATGCACACGTACACATGAATGCACACATTGCATGCATATACATGTACATATGCACACACACGAACACACACATGCACATGAATTCACACATGCATCCATACACATGCACATATGCGCACATACACATGAACACACACATGCATGCATACACGTGCATATGCACAGATGCATACACACACCCACTCTAGTCATGCTTCATTTCTTTTTGTTATCTGTAGATGCCATGTGTTTTTTTTTGTCTCTGGTTATTGCCCATTCTCCGTCCATTGGTCTTAGAAATTATTTCATCTCTTTCCTCTTTTTCCTCTTTTCCCCTGAACCTCCTTTTCCCCATGGTCTTCTTTAGTTCTCCCATTAGAAGGTTTCTCCCCCAAGGAGCCTCCCGTGTTCCCCACTGGGTGGAATGTTCCTCAAATGTGCTTTCTTGGCACTCTGAAGCAGGTTGACGGCCTGTCCTCATCTTCAAGTGGCTGAGACTCCCATCTGGCATGTAACATTTGAATCAATAGCAAGACAGTTTTCTCCTCTGGGCTTCAATTTTCATGACAGTGAAGACCACTTCAAATCTGCTGGAAGGATTCATTAAAAGTATACTCACTGGTGTTGCATGTAGTGAGAGCCAGCTGTGTTCCAGGGCCTGGAACACGTGGTTTTACCTTGATCAGCCCATTTAATCTTCAAAACAGCCTTGTAAACTAGGTATTAATACCCCATTATACAGATGGAGAAGTTGAGGCTCAATGAAGGTAAGTGACTTTTATCCAAGGGTACATAAAATGTTGTAAAAAATAAGTTAGGATTTCGAATTTCGGTCCATTCACTTCAAATCCTGGGCTCTTTTCAACTCAGTGCCTCAACAAAATAATAGCTAGAGAAGTATTTAAACTGATGAAGATAATAGTTACTATTATGTACATACTTAAATTTATGTATTTACACATCTGTTTACATCTACTAAGGGAGACGAGCAAGGCTCCTGTCTCACTAGTCTTAGAAACCCTAGCAGCTGCCCCAGATGCTTTCAAAAAGTTGATTAAATGGAAAAATGGAAGAAAAAGAATGGAGAGGGGAGATAAAAATTAACCCTAAGGCTCCTGGTATTACCATCCTGTGTGTGAGGTGGACTTGAGAATCGTCATATCTTGAACTTGTGTAATCTTGGCACCGCTCAATACAGTCAACTGCAATAATAATAATAGGGTATTCAAGCAGCTAATAGGGGAACTTTGGATTTGATGACCAAAAATCTTTTTTTAGGGTAGTTCAATTTGCATACCTGCTGAGGCTATTACAAGTTACGGTGTTAAGAAGCAAAATTACTATTCTACCTATAGGTCATTTTCAAAATGGGTTCAGCATAAGCCAGATGGGAAATAGGATATAAAGCTAGGCACCAAAGAGGAAATCATCAGGCTGCCTGTGTCCACGATGGAGCAGCTAAGATTTCAGTCCTGCTTTAGTGAAGGCGTCTTTGTAGCCTGGAACCTGCCTTCTCAGGAAGGGTACAGACGTGGGTGGGGGCAGACAGCCCTAGAGAGATTCTGATTCAACTCCCCAGCTGATTTCCAGTTTCCCTGGCCTCTGCACTCATGAGCAATGCTGAGATGTCAGTGTTTCTGTGTATCGGGTCACACCACCTATTTTGCAATCTGAGCCAGGAGTGACTGTGAAGTAATGCAAGCAATTGTAAGGCAAACACACTGGGACTTGTTTACCCAAATAGGTTTCATGATCACAAAAACAATTTCCAGGCAGGAGTCGCACGAGGGAAGTAATCCTTTCTCAGTGTAGTCAGTCTTCGTTCTGAAAGTAAGCACTTTATCATTCTTCACAACTGCCTCCAAAATACAAGACTCCCAGTGAGTTCAGGGTATTTTTCAGCAAATATGGAACCCACTTCAAAAAGATGAGTTGTTGCTGAGGACCTTCAGAAAAATATCTTCAGACCCCAAAGATGTGCTGTCTAATAAATAGTCACTAGCTGCATGTGGCTGAGTGCTTACAAAATAGCTAGTGTGAATGAGAATGTGAATGTTTAATTTTCTTCAATTTTAAATAATTTAAACTTAAATCTAAAAACTGAAGCACAGTAAAATAGTCTACCATTAACACAGCTTTATTTAAAAACTTTTAAGCATGCTTAGATCAATGTGAATCTATGAATCTATTTTTTTTTGCAACTGCAAATTCTATGAGATTATAATATAAATCAAGTAAGTACTTAGAGTGAAAATTTAGCATCTGAATTGAGATGTGCTGTCAGTAAAACACTCACTAGATGTTACAGGCTTAATATGAAAGAAAGAATGTAAAATATCTTATTAATAGTTTTTATATTGATTACATATTGGAATAATAATATTTTTAATATTAGGAGCTAAATAAAATATATGATTACAATTAATTTCTGCTTTTTAATTTTTTTTCAATGAGGCTACAAGGAAGTATTGAAGTGCACATGTGACTCACATTATATTTCTATGCAACACTGCTCTAAAGTGCATTTCCAGACAAGATTAATTATGTATTGAGCAACAGCAGCTTTGTTAGAATAAATATTTAGCCTCCCAGAAGAACTTCTTTAAAAAAAATGTTCATTTGGACACATAAGCCAAAAGGTGGTGTCAGAAGGGTTTCCAGAACACAGAAGTTGCTGAACCTTATTAGAGAATGCCACTTTGAATAGCAGCTTTAAAATAGGGTTACAATCCTTTCCCTATAGATTCCACTAACATTCAACCCTCACTACTACATGTAAGACACTTTAATGCTTCATTCAAATCATCAAAACAATTTTCAAGAGAGGCATGACGAATCTTATTTTATGGATGAGAAAACTGAGGTTTAATGAGGATGAGCTCTGCTATGGAGCTCAGAAGAGATGAAACTGAGGATGTGAGTCCAAGAACAATCTTCTTTCCACAACATTGTTATTCCCCCAACTACATTAGAGTTCCTCCATGATTTAGGGAGATCATGTAAGATACAAAAATGCTAAAATTGTGCCCATAATTGCTGTTATTTGGACGAAACTTCCACCCTCTCCACACTTAACAAACCCAGGGATGTGTAAAGATTTGTTCTTTATGTGCCATGACAAACAAAAAGTCTCCCCACCAGGGCTCCTGACTCTCCCGGGGCACTCCCCGTCACACCAGAAGGCTTCTTCCTAATGTAAGAAGAAAGAGGCAGGCAAATCAAACAAACCACAAAACCCAATCCCATTTCTTTTTCCCAGCCCCATGGTACAAATGCATGGCAATAAGATCCCATCTGCAGACAGCAGTAGGCAGGAAGTGAGAATCCTTCTAACTGAACATTTGCATTGTATGAATCCAAGTTAAGCTGCGTCGGTGAACTCATTGCATTCTCTGGGAAGGGACTCAGAGAAGAGCATTAAACTGGGAGTCATAGCATCATCATCATCATCATCATCATCATCATCATCGTAATCATCATCAACAGCAACATCGTGGATGCCCTCTGAAGCCCATAAAATATGGCCAGCATTGTGACCTCTAGTTGATTCTAATCCATTTGCTCTCCTCTTCACATCCAACTCAATTCTATTCATCCTTTGCCTTCTTTGACTCCCATTCCCAGGCTGCAAAGTGCAGCTCCCCTTTGCCTTCCAATAGTACTCATTGCATTATAATTGTGTTTATGTGGTAAGATTACAGGTTACTGTAGGGTACAGAGTTGGTCTTATTCACCCGTGTATCCTGGCACTAAAGCCAGGGTCTGAAACACAAGACACAAAGCCTTGTAAGGATGTTTATTAGCTCAAGTGACCTCAAGGTCAGGTGCTGTCATGGGCACGATTGACTGGATTCAGTAGCTGGACTTGTTCCTGGGTCTCTTGACATCCTGGTTTGACTTCTCTCTAACTGACAAGGCCTGACCCTCTGCTTCTGGGTATAGAGGGGTGTGATTATTTGGGCCCTTGGCAATGCCAGGCCAGGCCCTTTACTTCCTTCAGAATGTGAATCTCAGTAGGGTAACTGGTCATACCTGTATTTTGTGTGATGTCAAGGAAGTTGCTACGAAAGAACAAGAACAGTTTCTGGATCATCAGGGATTTATGAAAAGGTACATTTCCTGATTGTAGTTTCAGCAATGTGGAGAGTTGAGTTACCTCTAAGCGACCCAAAAAGCAGAACAACAGGCTCTGTTGGCCATCCTAATTCACAGCTTGCCTCTACTATTCTCTGCCTTTCTCCCTTCCAGAATCATTGTTCACTCTGTGTTTTTGCACCCGAGAGTGTCGATGGTGCTTGGGACAGTGAAACTGGGAAAGGCTGTATACATTCAATCTGCTCCTGCTTCTCTTCCATTCCTTTTTCTGCATGTTTCAAAACCCAATTCAGCACCTCACACCCATTAGGATGGCAAATCAATAAATAAAATAAGTGTTGATGAGGATGTGGAGGAACTGGAATCCTTGCACATTACTGGTAGGATTGCAAAATGGTACAGTTGCCATGGAAAACAGCATGGCCATCCCTAAAAAAATTAAACATAGAATTTTATGCTTCATATGATCCAGCAGTTCCACTTCTTCTGAGTATATATGCTAAAGAACTGAGAGTACGATCTTAAAGAAACATTTGTATACCCACATCAATAGCAGCATTACTCGCAGTACCCTAAAGGTGAAAGCAACACGAGTGTTCATCAGTGAGAGAATGCATAAACTAAATGTGGAATATACAAACAATGGAATATTATTCAGCTTCAAAAAGAAAGGAAACTCTGACACTGCCACAGCATGGATTAACCTTGGGGACATTAAGCTGAGTGAAATAAGCCGGTCACAAAAAAATAAAAATACTATCTGATTCCGCTTACATGTGATACTTAGTAAAAATCACAGAGATGGAAAGTAGAAGAGTGGTTGCCAGAGAAGGAGAAATAGGGAGATGTTACTGAAGACGTATACAGCTTCATTTCTGCAAGACAGGAAGAGTTCTGGAAAGGGTTGATGGTGATGTGTACACACTGCCCCCTTGCCTCAATTGGCGACAACTCTGAAGGCTGCCCAGCTCCAGAGCTGCTGGTGAGACAGAGGCTTGTGACGCAAGTGTGTCTCAGCGTAACTTCTCTCTCAGGCCCAAACCTGCCTCCCTCACCACCGTAGAGGTGTTTTTCAGGACAGCACTCTCCATCAACACCCCTGCAGTCAACTGTCTGTTTGAGTCTCAGCCCTACACATTTTTAAACCTGTTTTTGGTTTTAAGGATTTTCTCCATTTTTTGTTTTATGATGATATCAACTGGACTTGAAATGAATTGTATTGAACCAAATGACAGGGCAGGGCAAGAGGGGCTGGGGCTTGGAAACCAGACACACTGAACCCAGCTGGGTAGGGGCAAGTGCAGGGACAGAGCTGGTAAGAATGCCAGCAGCTCTGCAGACTGTGCAGGCCCAACCCCTAGGGGTGCAAAGTGAGGCTTAGCTGGCCGGTTGACTTTTGTCATCTTGATGCTCTCTTCAATGAGTAGAGGCAGGATTAGCAACACTGTCTTGTTTAATATTTGCTTTAGGTCTCGGCTTTTATTCTTTCTCATTTCCTAGAAGAGAAAGTCAATAGTGAAGTTCACAGTCCCAGGCAGTACCTAGGGCTTAGAGGTGGGTCAAGCTGGCTCCTTCTTAGAAAGAACCTCAGTCTGTCTTGCGGGCAAAGGTGCAGAGATTCCTAAATATACGGAGAGCACAAGTCCTTCCAGGGGCACGCAGAATGGGAGGGGAACCTGCAGAGCAAGCTGCACAAACACATTAAGCAGCAGACATGGCCTATTTACACGAGGCACAGACACACACCGGAGTGCACTCTCATTGTATACTCAGATCCAAGTGAATAAGACACATGCACACCCACATCTAGGCTCATGCAAAGCTGTGCACACGCAGCTGAGAATGCATGTGTACTTTCAAGAACAATCAAGCCCACATATTCACGCTGACACATGGAACATGCTCATTTGAATACGAACTCACACTTGCTTATAAGCATGTGCGTGTACACACACACACACATGCACACAAACACACATCCTGCATAGTAAGTGTTCCATCCTGACTTCGCAGTGCACACCTCATCAAGCTTCTTGGTTCCATCCTTTCATTTGGAAAAAGGGAAAGTGTACAAAGGAATGTAACATGCTCTCTTACCACTAGAATCCTGGAAAAGTGCATTCCCTGGAATGAAGAAAATGTCCATATTGATGATTTGCATTTGTGATGTTGGAGTCTGTGCTGGATTCAGTTTAAGTGCCTCCCTGGATACACTCAGCTGTGTTTTTCTGAGGTTACTGATGAACATTCAGGCAGATTTCTGCAATCAATATAATTCATGTAGGCTGTAGAGAGGAGGTTTTCATTTTTATTTAATAGAGAATTTAGAATTCTGTTGCCATCTTTTGGGAAGGGGCCATTCCCAGAATGGTGTCCCTCCCTCTCAGCTGGCCATGCCAACCTGGACCTGAATATGGCAGGTGGGCAAGCTCAGAAAGCATCTTGCCTCATAATTCCTGTGCCTCTCCATCCTGGTCTGCACATTTTTCTCTCCCTGGTGTTCCCTGCTGCTGTTGAGGTGCAGGATGCCCCAGGCCCACTGCTGCCTGGCCAGGCCACCCTCCAAGCTCCAAGAAGGCAGATGGTTTGCCCTGAAAACGACTCCACAGTTTTTTGGGATCTAGCTTCTTCAGAGACTGCCAGAGGGACTGGGTGGGGCAACTGGGAAATTCTAGGATGCTGATGTCCTATGAATTTTAACCGATGGGAGATCTGCGCTGAGGAGTCAATTTCCCCTTTTTCTCTCATGATACACTGTCTAGAGCTTTGCATGGATTCTCTGAAGACATCTCACTTGTTATGAAGCTAAAGCCAGGTCAATGTCCACTTATATTTTATCTTCTTCCTTCAGTGCCTCACAAAACATTCTGCATCAATCTCTTATTCAGCACAAGAAATTCTCAGATAGCTTACCTTCTGTATATATCTCAAACTTCACTTACATATTTCCTTTTTTTTTTTTTTTTGAGACAGAGTCTCGCTCTGTCGCCAGGCACCAGGCTGGAGTGCAATGGCGCAATCTCGGCTCACTGCAACCTCCACCTCCTGGGTTCAAGCAATTCTCCCGCCTCAGCCTCCCAAGTAGCTGGGACTACAGGTGTGCGCCACTACGTCCAGCTAATTTTTTAGTAGAGACAGGGTTTCACCATGAGATCTCGATCTCTTGACCTCATGATCTGCCCGCCTCGGCCTCCCAAAGTACTGGGATTACAGGCATGAGCCACCGTGCCCGGCCACTTACATATTTCTAGGAGCTCACCACCACTCAAGATGGCTCATTCTTTGCTTCAAGAGTTTTGTCAGTTAAAATATTGTTCTTTAGAATTGTCATCCATCTCCCAGAACGTCTTTTCTTCAGTAGACCTGTATCAGTGCTCTGGGGTTCCAAAGAACCAATCCAGATACTCATTGTATGGAGTCCCTTCTGGTAATTAGGCACAGTTTTAATGGTCTACCCTGAGGATTCTCTGCCCTGACCTAATATAGTTCAGACAGAGCCCCTGGGCCGGGTGCTTTAATAGGTCAGGCTTGTCCAACTCATGGTCTGCAGGCCACATGCAGCCCAGGATGGTTTTGAATGCAGCCCAACACAAATTCATAAACATTCTTAAAACATTATGAGATTTTTTTTTCACTCATCAGCTATTGTTAGTGTTAGTGTACTTTAGTGTGGCCCAAGGCGATTCTTCTTCCAATGTGGCCCAAAGAGCCCCCAAATTGGACACCCCTGTAGTAGGTTCCATGGATACAGAAGTGAATACAACTTGGCCCCTCTTCTTAGAGAATTTATAGTACCCTAGTGTAGACACACTGTGTTAGTCCATTTTCACACTGCTATAAAGAACCACGTAAGACTGGGTCATTTATAAAGAAAAGAGGCTTGATTGACTCACAGTTCTGCATGGCTAGGGAGGCCTCAGGAAACTTACAATCATGGTGGAAGGGGAAGCAAGGACGTCTTACCGTGGCAAAGCGGGTCTAGGGGACCACCACACACCTTACTTTTTTTTAAATTTTACTTTAAGTTCTGGGATACATGTGCAGAACGTGCAGGTTTATTATATAAGTATATGTGTGCCATAGTGGTCTGCTGCATCTATTGACTCATCCTCTAAGTTCCCTCCCCTCACCCCCAATCCCCAACAAGCCCTGGTGTGTGTTGTTCCCCTCCCTGTGTCCATGAATTCTCATGGTTCAACTCCCACTTATGAGTGAGAACATGCGGTGTTTGGTTTTCTGTTCCTGTGTTAGTTCACTGAGGGTGATGGCTTCTAGCTTCATCCATGTTTCTGCAAAGGTCATGATCTCATTCCTTTTTATGGCTGCATAGTATTCCATGGTGTGTATGTACCATATTCTCTTTATCCAATCTATCATTGATGGGCATTTGGGTTGGTTCCATCACTTTGCAATTGTAAATAGTGCTGCAAAGTGTACATGTGCATGTATCTTTATAGTAGAATGATTTATAGCCCTTTGGGTATATATCCAATAATGGGATTGCTGGGTCAACTGGTATTTCTGGTTCTGGTTCCTTGAGGAATAACCATACAGTCTTCCACAATAGTTGAACTAATTTACATTCCAACCAACAGTGCAAAAGTGTTTCTATTTCTCCACAGTCTTGCCAGCATCCATTATTTCTTGACTTTTTAATAATCACCATTCTGATTAGCATGAGATGGTGTTTCGTTGTGGTTTTGATTTGCATTTCTCTAATGAGAAGTGATGTTGAGCTTTTTTTCATATGTTTGTTGGCCACATAAATGTCTTCCTTTGCAAAACATCTGTTCATATTCTTTGCCCACATTCTGATGGAGTTGTTTGGTGTTTTTTCTGGTAAATTTAAGTTCCTTGTAAATTTTGGATATTGCAAAACCTTTTTTTCCATTTTGTAAGTTGTCTGTTTACTCTGATGATAGTTTCCTTTGCTGTGCAGAAGCTCTTTGTTTAATTAGATACTATTTGTAAATTTTGGCTTCTGTTGCAATTGCTTTTGTGTTTTCATCATGAAGTCTTTGCCTATGCCTATGTCCTGAATGGTATTGCCTAGGTTTTCTCTAGGGTTTTTATGGTTTGGGGTTTTACACTTAAGTCTTTGATCCATCTTGAGTAAATTTTTGTGTAAGGTATAAGAAAGGGGTCCAGTTTCAGTTTTCTGTGTATGGCTAGCCAGTTTTCCCAGCACCATTTATTGAATAGGCGATCCATTCTCCATTCCTTGTTTTTGTCAGGTTTGTTGAAGATCAGATCATTATAGATGTGTGGTGTTTTTCTGAGGCCTCTGTTCTGTTCTATTGGTTCATATGTCTGTTTTGGTAAAAATTACCGTGCTGTTTTGGTTACTGTGGCTTTGTAGTATAGTTTGAAATCAGGTAGCATGTTGACTCCAGCTTTGATCTTTTTGCTTAGGATTGTCTTGGCTATATGGGGTCTTCTTCAATTCCACATGAAATTTAAAGTAGTTTTTTTCTAATTCTGTGAAGAATTTCAGTGGTAGTTTGATAGGAATAACATTGAATCTAAAAATTACTTTGGGCAGTATGGCCATTTTCACAACATTGATTCTTCCTATTCATGAGGATGAAATGTTTTTCCATTTGTTTGTGTCCTCTCTCATTTCCTTGAGCAGTGGTTTGTAGTTCTCCTTGAAGAAGTCCTTCACATCCCTTGTTAGCTATATTCCTAGGTATTTTATTCTCTTTGTAGTGATTGGGAATGGGAGTTCATTCATGATTTAGCTCTCTGCTTGTCTATTGTTGGTGTAAAGGAATGCTTGTAATTTTTGCACATTGATTTTGTATCCTAAGACTTTGCTGAAGTTTCTTATCAGTTTAAGGAGTTTTGGGCCTGAGACAGTGGAGTTTTCTAAGTATAAAAATCATGTCATCTGCAAACAGAGACAATTTGACTTTGTCTCTTCCTATTTGAATGTCCTTTCTTTCTTTCTCTTGCCTGATTGCCCTGGCCAGAACTTCCAAAACTACATTGAATAGGAGTAGTGAGAGAGCACATCCTTGTCTTGTACCGGTTTTCAAAAGGAATGCTTCCAGCTTTTACCCAATCAATATGACATTGGCTGTAGATTTGTCATAAATAGCTCTTATTATTATGAGATATGCTCCATCAGTACTTAATTTATTGAGAGTTTTTAACATGAAGAGAAGTTGAATTTTATCAAAGATCTTTTCTCCATCTATTGAGATAATCATGTGGTTTTTCTCTTTGGTTCCATTATGTGATGGATTAGGTTTATTGATTTGTGTATGTTGAACTAGCCTTGCATCTCAGGGATGAAGCAGCCTTAATCGTGGTGGATAAGTTTTTTGACGTGCTGCTGGATTCAGTTTGCCAGTATTTTATTGAGGATTTTCACATCGATGTTCATCAGGGATATTGGCCTGAAGTTTTCTTTTTTCATTGTATCTCTTCCCGATTTTGGCATCAGGATGATGCTGGCTTCATAAAATGAGTTAGGGAGGAGTCCCTCCCTTTCATTTGTTTGGAATAGTTTCAGAAGAAATGGTATCAGCTTTTCTTTGTACTTCTGGTAGAATTTGGCTGTGAATCCGTCTGGTCCTGGGCTTTTTTGATTGATAAGCTAGTAATTACTGCCTCAATTTCAGAACATGTTATTGGTTATTCAGGGATTCGACTTCTTCCTGGAAGGGTGTATGTGTCCAAGAATTTATCCATTTTTTCTAGATTTTTCTAGTTTATTTGCATAGAGGTGTTTATAGTATTCTTTGATGGTAGTTTGTATTTCTGTGGAGCCAGTGGTGATAGCCTCTTTATCACCTTTTATCGTGTCTATTTGATTCTTCTCTCTTTTCTTATTTATTAGTATAGCCAGTGGTCTATTTTGTTAATTTTTTCAAAAAACCAGATTCTGGATTCCTTGATTTTTTGGAGGGTTTTTTGTGTCTCTATCTCTTTCAGTTCTGCTCTAATCTTAGTTATTTCTTGTCTTCTGCTAGTTTTTGGATTAGTTTGCTCTTGCTTCTCTAGATCTTTTACGTGTGATGTTAGGGTGTCAATTTGAGATCTTTCTAGCTTTCTGAAGTGGGCATTTAGTGCTACAAATTTCCCTCTTAACACTGGTTTAGCTGGACCACCACACACTTTTAAACCATCAGATTTCATGAGAACTCACTCACTATTATAAGAACAGCATGGGGAAACTGCCCCTATGATCCAATCACCTCCCACCAGGCCCTTCCCGTCACATGTGGGGATTACAATTCCAGATGAGATTAGAATGGGGACACAGAACCAAACCATATTAAACACTAAAAGAGACTCTTTTAATACTTCAGGGAAGATATCTTTCTTAGCTTAGGGAAATTGGGAACGGAGAAAAATTCAGGGTTCTATGGGAATACAGAGGAGCAGTAACAACCCAGCCTAGAAGAATGAGAAAGACTTCTTGGAGAATAAAAAGTCTGAGATTTGAGCTGCCACAGGTGATTGTATATGTTGTGCCTTGCACCACTTCAGCCTTCACTGATGGCCTTCCTGAAGCGATGCAATACACAGCCTGCTCTACCTGATGCAGCATTCTTAGGTCATTCAGGGGAAGTGAGGATAAGCAGGCAAAAAGGAGGGAAAGCTGAGTAGGCAGAGTTGAACATGACACTCGCTCAGGGAGCTACACATCCTGCTGTGGGCCCAGGGAGTAATTTGAGGGTATAAGTAGCCAGAAGTGATGCTGAAGGAATGAGTCAAAGCTGGAAATCACCAAGGAGGATCCGGGCAGTGGTGTGCTGGCAACTACTTATACAGGCTTGTGAGAAGCAACCATGTACCTCTCTTTCCCAACTCCTTGTTTAATGAGTAACATTGGTCATTTGAATTCAGCCATGGTGGGAGTATTTACCAGACGGAAATGGGCAAATAGATACTGGAAATCATGCTATTTTTTCTTTCCCTAGAGAACCAATTGTTAAACATTTACCATCACACTACTGGTTGTCAGTCACTCCTCAAAAAGCTTGGTTCCCAAATACTCGTAGGGCTGGAGACAGACCTCTGCACTCTGAACTCAATCCATTTCAACATAGCCTAGACTCTGCTTCCAGCTAGACCTTGTTTGTCTCTGACCACAATTCACTAACCAGGAAGGTTGTACATTTCCCCAGCTCTACTAGCCTGAAGAATTCCAGATAGCCCTCTGCACTGTTTTGTTAGGAATCTGGGATTGTTTGTATATGCACTGAGGGAGATGGGAGGACTTCTTTGTAATTGGAGTCTCTTCCTTCTGCATGGTTAACTGCTTAAGAAGAAGAGATCAGAGCCCTTTGCTGTATAATTGACCACGGACATGCTGGGGGTAATAGCCACAAATGCTTAGCTCTTTCTGCATGCCAGACACTGCTCTAAACACATTAATTGTATTAATTCAGATAGTTCTCATAAGGCTTGAGGTAGGTATTATGCACCACAGAGAGGGAATGTTACTTGTCCAAGAACACAAAACTGGCAAGAGGAAATGATGGGATTGGAGCTCAAGCAGGTAGCTTTTGGGATGTATGCTCTCTCCTAGTGTAATAAACTGAATGAAGCAGGAAATCATGCTTATTACTGTTAGCATCAGCAGCTGCATTATAAAATACACTAATATTGGGAATTTATTGGGTAAATACCATGTGTCAGAGCCCTTGTATGTGCCATCTTAATCCGTCTTCACACTATCACCAATTAGTAACGTATATTAGACACTTGCTGGCTGTGATTCAGCAACCATTTCTTTCTCTGGCAATAGCACCATGAATTGCTTTTTGGAAAATCACTGGTCTGTCCTTGATTGATGTTATCTGGTGTTGCTGACTTCTTTCTCTTCTCAGTGGGCAGGTGAGCAAAGTATAAGCCAATCCATGCAGCCCATCCCACTGATCCCAGGGAGTAGACACAGAAATAAGGCACAGGATCAAATTCAGAGCAAGGAAAATGAGGTCCAACACCTGTGCTTGAAATGAGGGAAAGAGAACAGGTTTATTTTCACCAGACTTGAGTCTAGGAAGAGAAATGGAGGCCTTGAGCTCTCAGCAGCTGTTCGTGCTATGGAAAATTAAACTCAACCTCAACATTTAAGAACAAGGCTTTGGACTCCACGTTTGGGTCCCCTTCCATGAACACTCCCTTCGTGGAAGCCATCTTTCTCTCTCCTGGATATCCCGTCTGGGGTCCCCTTCCATACTCTCTCGTGGAAGCCTGTCTTCCCCTCCTAAACTCCATCTCTCTCTCTCTATTCCCTTCCACTCAGTGTGGAAGCTGCTTTTCTCTCCTGGATTCCATCTTTCTGGATTCTCTCACTCAGTGTGAGAGTTAGCTGTTTCTTTCTCTCTCCTTCTCCTTTTTTCTCTCTCTTTAAATAAATCACTTTCTACAAACAAAACAACAACAACAAAAAAGAACAAGGCTTTGCCATTCCAAGAACTGTATTATAGGAAGGATGGAACAAAACCCTCACAGACACACCCATAAATAATGTTTTATCAGCTACCTGGGCATCTCTCAGCCCAGTGAAGTTGACACATAAAATTAACCATCACAAAAGTTATCACAAAATTTTCCTAGAGGAGTATAGCATTGAAGACCTGGAAAGAGGTCCCAGTGTTCGCCCCAAGGAATAAAACATTAATAATCTCTATGTAGCTGGCGTTTGAACTTTCAGAATGTGTGATATGAGGGTCCCTTTATGACAGAGGCTGACTTCCTCACTCACCAGCATGCCACATCTGAGAGCAAAGCCAACCTGCAGGAAAACAGGGCTAAGAGATGGAAAAAAAGTGGATCACAGCAACCTCATGTGGGCTCCCAGACTAAGCCACACCCACACATTTCAGTTGCAAGAGACACTATATCCCTCTTTTGCCTAAGCATCTCAGATTGGGTTTTCTGTCCCTTGCAAGCAAAGTAGTCCCGACTAACCAGATTCTAATTATTATCCTTGTATGACACCAGAAGGAACTGAGGCTCTGAGAGGCTTCTTGAGTTGGCTAGGACCACAGATAGAATGCTTGGCCTGGCCGGGATCCTCTGGTTCCTCTGACTCCACAGCATCCTTCAGTCAGCACTCCTTGCTGCCCCAGCACTTGCCATCTCCTCGCTGCTGTTGAGAACTCCCCATGCAGCTTTCCCCTCGAACTCTGATCAGCCCCTTCCCTCCTACCAGACACTGTACTCAAGCACTGGCACATCATTCTTTCATTCACTCATCAATGATTTAACGTCTTCATATGGATTAGGTATCATGATGGGGTTTGTAAGAGATATAGAAGCAATTAGGAAGAGTCAGTTTCTTTGAATTCTTAAACAATCTTGTCCAGCCTCCCCTCCTACTTTCATGGGACTAGCCCTGCCTCTGGGTGCACGATGACCTCACACCTCTCAAGCATTTCAGCCTTTAAAGTCATTTATACATTCATTCCTTCTTCTACTTTCTCAGTCCCATTCCTCCACTTCTCCATCTGGTCTACTCCTCTTCATCCTCAATGGCAGCTCTCTGGCTGCCCATCCACTATCTGCCAGATTGAGTCTGTGTCTCTAAGGTCACTTTCTGCTGACTTCTCTGTTTCCATCTGTTGTTCCCACTCGATTGGACAACTGGAAAGCAAGAACTACCTCTGTCCTCCTGTGCCTAGCAGAAGGCAGGGTTTCCAGGAGGTTCAATTAGAGTTGGTCAAATATTCCTTCAGAAACTTTAAAGTTATCCTTTCTCCTTATCATTAGATTAGGCCAGTCTAAGTTTCAATGCTTCATTTAGAAGTGGCAATGCAACACGACCCTAAAGAAATGTTCTTAAATTCTCATGTTGTGCTAATTCGGGCTGGCACTTCCAGGTCTGGCTGTCACCAGAATAATAAGCTTCTAGTGGGAGTTCCTGGAAGACACAGCCTGTCCTTCTCTCTTTACCTCTAACTCTCACTATCTAACACCCTCCAGCACTCAGCTCCTGACAGCCTGATAGTCCTCTCTAGGTATGTCTGAGGCTCCTCAGTATCTGCATTCCCTGTCCCTCTCTGTGATGCTCCCCATGCCCCACACCATCATACCTGGATATGATGGGACACAAAGCCCACCACAGAAACCAGATCAATCCCTCTGGGTAGCAGGTTGCTAAACACCATAACCACTCTGATGGTTTACTTGTTTGCTTTTTCATTACTTTTTTAAGCTCTGAAAATCAATTCTATTTCACAACTAGAAGAATAGCTGTTTGATTTGGAAATTGGCAGAAACTCTTTCTCCCTGATGAGAATCTGCTTTGTAATTTTATACCCTGAAAGATATTAGCTCAAATTACCACTTACTAAAACCAGAAACTGGAGGGCCTGGCCCTACTCATCTGTGCAAGCTCAGGAAGCCGAAGGTGTTCTCAGAGTCTCAGTTTCCTCACGCATCCAGGGAAGGTGTGGATAAATCAAATATCTCTCTTGCTACTTACAGGCATTGTGCTCAAGGCTGAGTACCCTCTCATTTCAGTCGACAAAATCCACATAGAGGAGATATTGTTTTCCCTATTTTGCAAACGGAGAGGCTGAGGCTTGTGTAGTTGAAGTCGTTTGCGGGCAGTAACACCTGTTATAAATGGCCGAACCAGGATTTGAAATGGGGCATGCCCAACCTTGCATCCCAGCTCTTAACCACCACCAACAGGGAGATCTAAGATCTTTGCCCCTCATCATTTCATGATTCCACTGCAGATGAGAATAAATGTCCCTCCACTGTTCCCTTATTCTCTGGACTTGTTATTACAGCATATTTTACAATTATTCTTTTAAAAATAATCATTATCA
Organism: Cacajao melanocephalus; assembly: GCA_963573385.1. Lineage (NCBI taxonomy): Eukaryota > Metazoa > Chordata > Mammalia > Primates > Pitheciidae > Cacajao > Cacajao melanocephalus. Next base: position 147,111 of record CAUYLG010069466.1, on the reverse strand, counting down.
TTAAAAGATAACCTCTGTGATGTCTCGTTTATCTCTGCTTCTCAGCAGCCATCACGGGTTACATTAATGGAGCTCAGTTCCATTACGGTTGGTTCAAGAGGGTTACAATCATTAGGAAGGAGAGGAACTAACCTGTATCGAGCCCCTTCCCTGTGCCCAGCACTGCACTAACACCTCCCAGCATTCAGTTTCAGGTGATCCTTTCTGAAATCCTGTGAGGCCAATGCTAATAATCCCTAATGCTACAGTTGAGGCAGCCCCAGAGCTGTAGCTATCCCAACAGCACAGCCAGAGAAAGGAGAACTGAGCTCTGCACCTGTGTCCTCTAAGTAGAACTGCAAAGGCTTATTCGGTAAAACATCAAAATCTAAAGAAAAAAAGAGAAAACCTTTAAAACCCACAGATAAGAACTATGTAAAAACCAAAGGAAAGGGAAAGTGTTAGCATGAAAACATTCACCAAGACTCCAGGAAACAAGAAAAATCAACAGATACACAGTTGATCAGGAAAAGTGTCCCTGAACATGCTTTTATTGCAGAGACTGCTGGCTAACACAGGTAGATCGAAACCCTGCAAACCGAAGCTTCTGAAAGAAAGCTATTTAATATGCAGGAAACTCAGTTTTGTGGAAAGGAAAGGGCTTTTATCTCATCAAATACATTCAAAGAGCAAGCAGAAAGTGGCATTTAACAAAAATTGAAAACATAGGAGTCCTGTGCTACATAGGGACAGTATCAAATTGTTATTGCTGTAACAAACCACCCAAAGGTTGAGTGTCTTAAAATTGCAAGCATTTACTTAGCTCCTGTGGTTGTGGGTCACTTGAGCAGTTCTGTAGGTCTGGGCTGGGCTGGGCTGATCTTAGCTGAGCTCACTCCAAATCAGTACTTGCTGGCAGATCTGTTAAGACCTGGCTAGTCTAGGATGGACCTTGGCCGAGAATTCCATCTCCACGTGGTCTCAGGCTGCAGCAGGCTAGCTCAGGCTTGTGCACAGGGCAGCTGGGCAGGTTACCACGGCAGGGAGCAGAAACACAGGGTCTCTATGACCTAGGTATGAAACTGGCCTCTAGTTCTGTCATATTTTATTAGTCAAAGCAAGTCACCAGGCCAGCCTCAATTCAAAGTGTGAGATAATGGACTGCCTTCTGTTGGGAGGAGCTGCAAGTCCTGTGGCACGGAATATGGGTACAGGAAGGGGGAAAATTGTGGTCATTTTTTGCTGAGATTTACCATGAAGGCATCAGATATATAAACTCACTGATCCTGAAAAAGGTTACAGATTTATCCAGTGTCACAGAACAAGTCATGATCAGAGCCCAGAATATAGCAGGAGAGTTATAGGAAATGAAAATGCATTTAACACCTACTTGGTACCATGTATCACAGCAGGGCTTTGTCTACTGTATCTCATTTAATCTTCCCGATAACTCAGTTAGCAGCTTCTGTTCCTGTATATGTATGAATACCTGGCGTTTTTGCTGCCTAACAGGTCTCCTCTGCTTTCTTTGATAATAACAACCCAAATTTTCCTCGGAGAAACCATGGTTCTTTTACATTCTCTTTATGAGCTTTAATAGGGTTGACCCCTTTCCTGGCCCCAAAGAGAGCTTATAAGCTGGGCCATCAGAGAACTCCATCTCTCTAGACATGGGCCTATACTTTGGCGTATGATCCAAACCAAATTAGTCAAAATCAGCCAGAAAAATTCTGTGTCAACACTGGTACATAGTTTTCCCTCTCACTGGGTTGCCATTTTAAGGATGCTAGAATCTACAGCTGCTGGAAGCTTCTTTGCACTTCTCAGGTAGAGACTATCTGAGAAGGAACTCAACTCAGACACAGCCAAGGGACAACAAACTCCCAGTGAAAGTCATCAGTGAACCTCAGGATAGAGACAGGCCTGAAGCCCTGTGATTCCTGGTCTTCTAAGGCAGTTCATTAAGCCAGATTGAGCTACGTTTCTGTCATTAGCAACCTAGATCATGACTAATAAGCTCATTCAAAATGGGCCTGTATGCCTGACCTTGTGATGCTTGACTCTGTAAGAAAATAGAAAAAGCAACCATACATTCTTTGCCCTCTAAGCACTTCCTATTTTATTAGAGAGAAAACAATAATATGCATGAATCATTATGGAGAGAGAAAGAGAGAGAGAGAGAGAGACTGAGAGAGAGAGAGAGAGAGAGAGAGAGATTCTTGTCCTTCAGTGCTCTTTGTGTTGGCATATGCCAATACATCACATGCCACATACTTCCCTCTTCATCTCCCTGGGGGACCAGGGCTTATCATTGGAATCACTTCCTTGAAAACCCCTTCAACTCTTTGTTCCCTCCTCTATCATTCTTACCTGGTCAAGCACAAACCTCACTAATTCATTCTTCACCCAGGCAGTGGCCTACACTTGAGCAGTTGAATATTACACGAGTCAAACACACAAGCTTGCTGATTCTCCATTAGTGTATTCATTCATGGTTAACATTGGGTCTTGGCTCATTATCTTCCTTTTCTTCAATTTTATCATGATTCATGAAGACTTATATATCCATATGTGATCCATCAAATCACCTTTGCCTTACCTCCAATAATCTGTCCCTCTATCTTCTCAGCTACACAATTTTATGGCTATGTCCTTGACCTTGTTAAAATAACTGCACTCATCTGACATTCTATTCCGAGCCACTCACTCCCTGTTACCTCCTATTACCTACCTAGTGTACCCATTGCAACAATAATTGAAGAATCCGTTAACCTTACCAATCTATTATTATAAGTACCTCATGTGTACCCTAACTTTTCTCCTTTTCTCAGGGAGAAAATGGAATCACTTCCTTGGAAATACCCTTAGCTTCTCTGTCTTCCTCTCTCTCTCCATCATTCTTACCTGATCAGGGCCTGTTCCTCATTCATTCACTTATTCATTCATGTAGTGGCCTATACCTGAGAAAGGTAAAAAGAGAAGGAGAGAGAAAGAGAGAAGGAGAGAGAGATTGCAATAAAGGACTGAGAAATCATTCAGCAAATACTAAAACCCAACACTGAGCCAAGCTCTGGGACAACCCCAATTCCAAACTTTAATAGCAATCCCAGCTTCTATTTTGTAACAGTCAATAGATGTTGACTGTTTAGTACTTTGCACAGTCCGGAGAGGTGAGGCAGGTATCCTCTCTGATATCCAATATTGCTGGAGGAAAACATGCTATCTTGCTGATGGACTTAACTCTAAATTCAGGGTAACAGATTTCAGACAGCATGAAAAATGTTTCTGAATTCCTTCCACTCTTTCTACTTTCCAAAGTGATGGTTTTTAAAAATCTTCTCTCTTACTGAGCCCCTATATCCTTGTGTCCCTTCATCCATGCCATTCCCAACTGTGACTTTGCTTGCTACTTTATGTGTGTGCTTTATATTCACTGAGAATACAAAAAGAATTGTATAAAACTCCATTCATCTTCCCTTCACTCATCCCAACCACCTACTCACGTCTTCTCAATATTCCCTCTTCTTATGAAGAAAAAAATGTGTCTCTGATCCTTACAGGTAAAGCTCCACTTGTTTTTTAGACATCATTCAACCTCATCTACTCATGGACTTTGCTCCTGCTCTTATGCCCTCTTTCTCCTGTCTCCATGCTCAGTCATGCCCTCTCTACAGGATCGTCCCAATTAGTATATCAAATGTTCTAGCATCTCTAAAATTTAGAACAAATAAAACAAACAAAAATTTTCTTTGTCCCTATAATACTTCTAGCTCCATCCCATCAATCCACTTCCCTTCACTGAAGGGTATTCAAAAACTGCTGTGTCCATCTCCATTTGCTCACCTTGGTTCATTTTGGTTGGGATTCTGTCCTCATGTCCAAACAAATACATTTTTCCTGCATGGTCCCCAATAAACACTTAGCAGAAACTCTTAGCAGAAGATGACCTAGTTGACCATTTCCTCTTTCTAGAATCATGTCCTTCTGCCCTTTTCCTGACTTCCATCATGCATGCTTCTCAAAATTTCCCACTAACTTACTGGCTGCTTCTATCCTCCTCCCACCCCTTCTGTCTCATTTCTCTGCTCTTGAGTCTCTGCTTGACTTGGGAAAGTTGGAGACTCCTTGGGCCTTTTTCTTTCACTAAACTCTCTTATTTCTTCCTATGGTCATAAATATTATCTAAGTACTCAAGTTCCCGTTTCCAGTCCTTACCTCTCTCTAGCTCCATGACTACTTATACAGAAAGGTGTACTGGACATTCCACACACACATTTATGTCTCAGGAGGAATGCTGATCTCAGTAGGAATGTCAGAGTTAATGTGATCAAAATGGAACTATTGATTCTTCTCCAGATCTGTTCTTTCCAAGTCTTCTTCACCACGGTACATGGTATCCAGTTGCTCAAGCCAAAACAGTAGAAATTATCTGAGATTCTCTTTTGCACAGACCCCACTCTCAGTCTTTCAATAAGTAAGTCTAGTTGCCCTGTGTTTAAAACCTACTCCAAATCTGTCCATTTCCCTTATCGTCACACCTCCTCCCCATGAAGCCACCATCATACCTCCTGTGGATGAATGCAGTAGCTTCCAGCTGTTTTTCTTTCTACTTCTCTAGTTCCTTTCAACTCTTTCTTCACTCCAGCAGAAAAATCACTTTCAAACACAAGTTAAAACTGGCTTTTGCCTCTTTAGAATCCATCAATGTCTTCTCATCATCCTTAGAATAGAATGCAAACTCTTGGCTTGGGAAGTCTAAGCTGGTTACCGTATGTGGGGATGTCTGTATTTAAGTTGGCAGCACCATCATGGCAGTGAGTCAGTAAAAAGTGCTGAAGAAGAAATCAGCCCATGCTTTAAGCCTGAAGAATTGGCTGACTACAAGTCTGGTGCATAGGACTGGCTCCCTGCACAAAAGATGAACAAAGCAGCTGTCCCTGCAGCACTGTTTGACATATCCCTGGGCATGGCTCTCCATACCACTAATGTGGAAACCATAGGATGAATCATTATTTTCTAAAGTGTACTTACCAACAAAGCCTGTGGAAATTGGTGAGAAAAAAAGTCCAAACTTTTGGCCAGGAGCAGTGGCCAAAAATCCCAGCACTTTGGGAGGCTGAGGTGGAAGGATCACTTGAACCCAAAAGTTCAAGATCAGCCTGGACAACACAGTAAGACACTGTCTCTACAAAAAAATAAAAATAAAAAAGTAACTGGGTGTGGCAGCACACACCTGTATTTCCAACTACTTGGGAGGCTGAGACAGGAGGATCACTTGAGGCCAGGAGTTCAAGACCAACCTGGGCAACCTAATGATACCTTGTCTCTAACAAAAATAAATACATAAATAATAAATAGCCAGGTGTGGTGCCATGCACCTGCACTCTCAGCTACTTGAAAGGCTGAGCAGGAGAATCCCTTGAGCTCAGGAGGCCAAGGCTTCCCTGAACTGCAATTGTGCACCACTGTACCACAGTTTAAGTGACAGAGCAAGATCCTATCTCAAAAACAACAACAAAAACAGTCCAAATTTCTTATGCTGGTTGACAAGAACATCTATATATAGTCTGTGCCCAGCCAATATCATTAGGCTAATCACATGTGTGTGTCTTCCTCACCTCCTCAGCTCCCCAACACTGGTTATCTTCCAGTTCCTCATGACCAGATCATTCAGCCTCCCACCCTCTGCCAGGAAGTTTAGCCACTGACTGTCAAGTGACTGTCTCCTTTACTCATTCAAAGCTTACTGTGACCTCACATCTACAGAGAGATCTTCTTTGATCAACCACTAGTCTCTCACATTGACCTCCTCATAAATTTAATGTATGGGAGAGAGGGAGATAATGGTGGGTAGGAGATAGGACTAACATGCAGCTCCACTTAGATGGACAAAACGGTATGTGGAGACTCACATTATGAACTCTTGCTTCAAGAACAACCACAGGAACATACCAGGAAAATTGAAAGAATTCACAGACCCTTTGAAAGAAGCAGCTTACCTCTGCAAACTCCACAGGAGAGCCAAAAATCTGTGAGTTCCCAAAGTGTGAGAGAAAAAAAAAAACCTGCCTCTGAACATACATTCCCACCAAGGAACCTGAAAATCCAAATAATGAGAGAAGGATTTAACCTTACCTATAGCTGACAAGGATTTAGAGAGCTAAACAAAATATGGAAATGGAAGAAGCAGTGGGAAAAGCCCTATAGGTACTCCCTGTCCCCAGCTTGAGCCCAGGGAAGCCATTTTTGGCCTTATCTCACAGGGATTCTTGGAGAAGAGAAGGCAGCCAGTGGAATTGGAGAGGGGTCACAGGGTGAAGGAAAGCTCCTAGCTGAACTCTGTAACAATTTCAACTGAGCACAAATTTTCCTAAGTGGAATCTGAGGGACCAATGGGAAGTGCAGAGATGAGTACAGAAGCCACAGCCACAGGTGTGCGTAGGTGGGGAGGAGCAAGGCCTGAGAGTCTTGCTTGCTTTCTCAGCAGGAAGGATTGTAACTTGGGGCAAGATCTGAGCCCTGTCCAATGGCTGCCTGGATATAAACTCAGTGCTGTTGTTGGGACACGTCAAGAGCCTTACTGGCTGCCTAGGAGCTCAATGAGGCTCGTCACTGCCAACTTTTCCACACTTTCCTGGTGACATGTATGATGCAACAGAGGCAGCTATAACCCCCCGGGAATATAGCTCCATTGGCCTAAGAACCACCCCAAATCCCCCACAGTGGCCGCAGCAAACCCTGCCCAAGGAGAGTCTGAGCTCAGACTCAACCCTGCCCCCACCTGATGGTTTTTCTCTATCTGCCCTAGTAGCCAAAGACAAAAGACATAAACTGTTGGAAGAAATATGGCCCCACCCATCACCTGACAAACCCCAGTACTTATCCTGTCAATGTAGGGCAGGATTATATGCCCCTCCTACTACTGCAGCTAGTGCTTTTTTGAAGTGCCACTTCCTGGCTGGAAAACAAACAACTCAAGCCATTACAGCAACTCATAACAGAACAACCCTGCTCCAAAGAAGGAAAAAACAGCTATTTCCACCACCTGCAACCCCATGGCTAATTAGAGGTCCTGAGTCTGTCCATGTAACAACTTCATTGCTAGCATAATCAGTATCTGAGAAAACCAATACACTAAACAAAATTGCAACTAAGGACTCTTACAGAGCCTACTTCACTCCCCTGCCACCTCCACCAAAGCAGGTGCTATTATCCACAGCTGGGAGATCTGAACACAAATCACATCACAGGACTCTTTGCAGACATTTCCCAGCACCAGCCCAGATCCTGGTAGCCCTGCTGGGTGGCTAGATCCAGACAAGCAATGACAATCAATGCAGTGCAGTGCTCAGGAACCCCCATCCCTAGGAGAAGGGGGAGAGCACCATATTAAGGGATCAACTCATGGGACAAAAAAAAACTCAATAGCAGCCCTTGAGTTTCAGATCTTTACACTGAAACAGTCTATCCAAGTGAAAAGGAACCAGAAAAGTAATTCTGGTAATATGACAAAACAAGTTCTATAACACCCTCAAAAGATCACACTATTTTTCCAACAATGGATCTAAACAAAGATGAAATCTCTGAATTGCCAGATAAATAACTTAGAATGTTGATTATTAAGCTACTCAGAGTACCTTAATACTCAGAGTAGCTCAATACTCCCTCTCTGGTTTACCTTTCTCTGAACCAGAGAAAGGTGAAAACCAACTTAAATAAATTTTAAAAGCAATACAGGATATGAATGAAAAAAACTCCAGAGAAATAGGTATCTTAAAGAAAAGACAATCACAACTTCTAGAAGTGAAAGACAGATTTAGAGAAATGCAAAATACACTGAAAAATTTCAACAATAGAATTAAACAAATAGAAGAAAGAACTTCAGAGCTTGAAGACAAGGCTTTCAAATTAACCCAATTCAGTAAAGACAAACAAATAAAAATGAACACACCTGTAATTCTTTAGGAGGCTGAGGTAGAAGGATCACTTGGGGTCAAGAGTTGGAGACTATACTGGCCAACATTGTAAAACCTCGTCTGTACCAAAAAATACAAAAATTAACCAGACAGGGTGGTGTGCACCTGTAGTCCCAACTACTTGGGAGGGTGAGGTGGGAGAATCACTTGAACCTGGGAGGTAGAGGTTGTAGTGAGCTGAGATTGTGCCCCTGCACACCAACCTGGGTGACAGAGTAAGACCATGTCAAAGAAAAAAACAAAAACAAAAACAAAGCCTTCAAGAAAATTGGGATTATGTTAAATGACCAAACGTAAAAATAACTGATGTTCCTGAGGAAGAAGAAAAATCTAAAAGTTTAAAAACCTTATTTGAGAGAATAATTGAGGAAAACTTCCCTGGTCTTGCTGGAGATCTAGACATACAAATATAAGAAGCTCTAAGAACACCCTGGAAATTCATTGCAAAAAGATCATCACCTAGGTACATAGTCATTTAGTTACATAAAGTCAAGATGAAGGAAAAAAATCTTAAGAGTTATGAGGCAAAAGCATCAGTTAATCTGTAAGGGAAAACCTATCAAATTAACAGCTGATTTCTCAGCAGAAACCCTGCAAGCCAGAAGGGATTGTGGTCCTATCTTTAGCTTCCTTAAACAAAATAATTATCAGCCAAGAATTTTGTATCTAGAAAAACCAAGCTTCATAAATGAAGGAAATAACATCTTTTTCAGACAAAGAAATGCTGAGAGAATTTGTGACTACCAAGCCAGCACTACAGGAAATGCTAATAGGAGTTCTAAATTTTAAAATAACACCCGAAAATACACCAAAATAGAGCCTCCTTAAAGTATAAATCTTACAGGGCCTATAAAGCAATAACACAATGAAAAAGAAGGTATTCAGGCAACAACTAACATGATGAATAGAACAGTACCTCACATCTTAATACTAACATTGAATGTAAGTGGCATAAATGCTCCACTTAAAAGATACAGAATGGATAAAAATCTATTAGCCAAGTATATGCTGTCTTCAAGAGACTCACCTAACACATAAGGACTCACATAAACTTAAGTAAAGGGGTGGAAAGAGATATTCCATTCAAATGGAAAAGTTTACAGAAGTAGATATTCTTGTATTAGACAAAACAGACTTTTTTATTTTTCTGCATGAATGTATCATATTTTGTTTATCCATTATCCAGTAGAAGGACATTTGGACAGTTTGGAATTTTTGGTGATTATGAATAAAACCACTATGAACATTCACATATAGATGTTTGTATGAATGCAGGTTGTCATTTCACCTGAATGAACCTGGGAGTAGCATTGCTGGATTGTATGGAAAATGTGTATTCAATTGTAAAACCGACTTTAAAGCAACAACAGTTAAAAAAGAAACAATGTAAGAAACAATGGACCTAAGCTATACTTCAGAAAAAAATGGACTTAACAGCTATTTACAGAACATTTTACCTAGCAACTGCAGAATACACATTCTTTCAATCAACAAATGGAACATTCTCCAAGATAGACCATATGGCAAGCCACAAAACAGCTCAAAAGCTTAAGAAATTTGAAATTATATGAAGTACTCTCTCAGATCACAATGAAATAAAACTGGAAATTAACTCTGAAGGGAACCCTCAAAACCATACAAATACATGGAAATTAAATTATCTTCCTGAATGATCTCTGGATCAACAATGTAATAAAGATGGAAATTTAAAAATTCTTTGAATTGAACAACAATAGTGACACAACCTATCAAAACCACTGGGATACAGCAAAAGCAGTACTAAGAGGAAAGTTCATAGCATTAAATGCCTACGCTAAAACACCTGAAAGAAAACAAATAGAAAATCTAAGCTCATACCTCAAGGACCTAGAGAAACAAGAAAAAACAAACTATTTCTTTTGTTCAATCAAACAACCCAAATCTAGCAGAAGGAAAGAAATAACAAAGATCAGAACAGAACCAAATTAAATTGAAACAACAACAAAAATACAAGAGAGAAATAAAACAAAAAGCTGGTTCCTTTATAAAATAAACAAAATTGATAGACCATTAGCAAGATTGACCAAGAAAAGGAGAAGATACAAATAAGCTCAATTATAAGTGAAATGGGAAATATTACACCAATACCACATAAATACAAAAGATCACTCAAAACTATGATGAATACTGTTATGCACAAAAACTATAAAACCTAGAAGCAATTGATAAATTCCTGGAAATATATAACCTTCCTAGATCAAACCAAGAAGAAATAGGAACTCTGAATAGACTAATAACAAATAGCAAGATTGAAACACTAATTTAAAAAATTGGCAATAAAAACTGTCCAGGACCAGATGAATTCACAGCTGAATTCTATCAGACATTCAAAAAATAATTGGTATCAATTCTTTTGAAATTATTTTAAAAGATAGAGAAAGAGGGAATCCTTCCTACATTATCCTATGAAGCCGTTACCACCCTAATACCAAAACCAAGAAATGCCATAACAAAAAAAGAAAATTACAGATCAATATCCCTGATGAACTTAGATGCAAAAATCCTCAACAGAAGACTAGCTAACTGAATTGAACAGTATATCAAATAAATAATCCACCATAATCAAGTAGAATACACCAGGAATGCAGAGTTGGTTTGACATATACAAGTCAATAAATGAGATGTACCACACAAACAGAATTAAAAATAAAAATTATATGATCATCTCAATAGATGCACGAAAAGCATTTGACAAAATTTAGCATTACTTTACAATTAAAGCTTTCAGCAAAATCAGCATAGAAGGGACATACCTTAAGGTAATAAATGACATCTATGACAGACCCACAGCTAACATTATACTGAATGGGGAAAAGTTGAAAGCATTCTCCCTGAGAACTGAAACAAGACAAGGATGCCCACTTTCACCACTTCTATTCAAAATAGTACTAGAAGTCCTGGACAGAGCAATCAGACAAGAGAAAGAAATAAATGGCACCTAAATTGGTAAAGAGGAAGTAAAACTGTCACTGTTTGCCAATGATATGATTGTATACCTCCAAAACCTTAAAGGCTCATCCAAAAAGTTCCTATGTCTGATAAATGAATTCAGTAAAGTTTTAGGTTATAAAATCACTGTATACAAATCAGTAGCAATGCTATACACCCACAGCAACTAAGCAGAAAATCAAATAAAGAACTTAACCCCTTTTACAACAGCTGCAATAAAATAAAATATAATAAAATACTTAGGAATATACCTAGCCAAACAGGTGAAAGATCTCTACAAGGAAAACTACAAAACACTGCTAAAAGAAGTCATACATGACCCAAACAAATGGAAACGCATCGCATGTTCATGAATGGGTAAAATCAATGTTGTGAAAATGACTATACTGCCAAAAGCAATTTATAAATTCAATGCAATTCTCATCAAAATACCATCATCATTATTCACAGAACTAGAAAAAAAAATCCTGAAATTCATGTGGAACCAAAAAGAGCCTGCATAGCTAAAGAAAAACTAAGTAAAAAGAACAAATCTGGAGGCATCACATTAGCTGACCTCAAACTTTACTACAAGGCTGTAGCTACCAAAATAGCATGGTATTGGTATAAAAACAGACATGTAGACCAATGGAACAGAATAGAGAACCCAGAAATAAAGTTAAATACTTACAGCCAACTGGTCATTGACAAACCAAACAAAAACATAAAATGGGGAAAGAACACCCTATTCAACAAATGGTGCTTGGATAACTGGCAAGCCACATATAGAAGAATTAAGCTGGATCTTCATCTCTCACCTTATACAAAAATAAACTCAAGATAGATAAAAGACTTAAATCTAAGACCTGAAGCCATAAAAATTCTAGGAGATAACATCAGAAAAAATGCTTGTAGATACTAGCTTAGATAAAGAGTTCATGACAAAGAACTGAAAAGTAAATGCAACAAAAACAAAGATGAATAGATGGGACCTGATTAAGCTAAAAAGCTTCTGCAGAGGAAAAGAAATAATCAGCAGAGTAAACAGACAACCCATAGAGTAGTAGAAAATTTTTGCAAACTATGCATCTGACAAAGGACTGGTATCCAGAATCTAAAAGGAACTCAAACAAATCAGCAAGAAAAAAAAAATAATTCCATCAAAAAGTGTGCTAAGGATGTGAACAGAAAATTCTCAAAAGAAGATATACAAATGGCCAACAAACATATGAAAAAAATGCTCAACATCATTAATTATCAGGGAAATGCAAATCAAAACGCCAATGTGATACCATCTTACTCCTCCAAGAACGGCCATATTAAAAAAGTTTAAAAATCGTAGATATTGGCATGGATGTGGTGAAAAGGAAACACTTTTACACTGCTGACGGGACTCTAAACTAGTACAACCACTATGGACAGTAGAGTGGAGATTCCTGAAATAACTAAAAGTAGATCTACCATTCGAATCAGAAATCCCACTACTGGCTATCTACCCAGAGGAAAAGACATCATTATGTGGAAAAGATGTTTGCACATGCAAGTTTATAGCAGCACAATTTACAATTGCAGAAATATGGAACCAGCCCAAATGCCCATCAATCAACAAGTAGATAAAGAAAATGTGGTATATACCTACCATGGAATACTACTCAGTCATGAAAAGGAACAACATGATGGCATTCACAACAACCTAGATGGAGTTGGAGACCATTATATCAAGTGAAATAACTCAGGAATGGAAAACTAAACATCATATGTTCTCATTTATCAGTGGGATCTAAGCTATGAGGATGCAAAGGTATAAGAATGATATAATGAACTCTGAACTCTCAGGGGAGAAGATTGGGAGGGGGAGTAAGGAACAAAAGACTACACATCGGGTACAATGTACACTGTTCAGGGAATGATGCAGCAAAATCTCAGAAATCACCACTGAAGGAATTGCTCACGTAACCAAACATCACCTGTTCTCCAAAAATTATTGCAAAAATAATAACAATAAATAAATTTAATGTGTGGTCTGGAATAAGCAGTACATGTACATTCAAAAGATACCAAAGGTTATACAAGGAGGGAAAAAAGCAAACGTCTTTTCCCTTCTCCTTTTTCCAGCCATCCCCATTGTCCCTGGAGGTAACTCTTGTCCCTACTCTCTCACAGTCTTTCCTCATGTGGTCTATGTGACTAATAATATATATGTATTCTTTTGTTTGATTTTTCCCATAATTAAATGGCAGCAAACTCAATATGCTGTTTTACAAGATGCTTTTTTCACTTGACATAACATCTTAGATGTCATGTTGTATTTATATCCATCTATCTATTTATAAATTGCCTTACTCTTTTTAATAGTTCCAGAGGGCTCTGTTGTAGGGATACACTGTATTCTCTATTGAGAGACATTTACATTATTTCTCTTTGATTTGCTTGTTCAATGATGCAGCAAATATCCTTGTACATATATCCGTTGCTTTGCATGTGTGCTAACATGTTTGTAGGATAAATTACCTAGGAGCCAAACTGCCAAATCAAAGTCGATACACATTTTAAATTTTGATAGCTATTGCCCAATTGCTCTTTACAGAGGCTGTCCCAGTTTATACTTCCGCCAGCCTCACCTTATTTTAATCCTCTGCAGAGCAATTACCACTTTCCAATATTGTTTGTTCATTGCTTTTCTCCCCCATGGTGGAAACCATTTCATTGCTTCTGGGCTCCCGGGGCCTAGATCGTTGTCTGGTAAGCTCTCAATAAATAGGCTTGGAATAAATGAAGGAACAATTGAAAATGGACACAGTAAAAAGAACAAGAAGCTTGGCATACAAATGGTATCAGGTTCAAATCCTGGCTCTGTCATAACTGTGTGGCCTAAGGCAAATTATTTTAACCATTCTGAGCCCCATTTCCTCATCTGGCAAACAGAGATAATAATAACTGCTACTTTGAAGACTTACTCTCAGGACCAAATAGGATCACAGCTGTGACAAGTGTTTTTGGATTGTAGACAGCTCCAGCCCTGTGCAGTTACTAGGATCCTGGACTGATGAGAAACCATCTCCAGCTAAGAGGTAAATTCTAAATCAATGTGCCATTTAAACTCAGTGACAATGCATGTTGAACCCCATAAACTTCCAATTAAACCTGTAGAAGTCACAAGGATAATTGGGCAGGGCTTCTATTGGTTAGTCCTTATTGAATAGAAGGTCGATTTGCCAGCAAATACTCCTTACAGAGAAGCAGATGTCTAGAGCCCTAGGCTTAAAGTCTATCAAAAGAATCAGGGCACACTGATTTTTCTAGAAGATCAAAAATAATGTCCATTTAAGGACACTGCTGATGGCTGGGTGAGTGGGACAGGAGTGAAAGAGTATGTTCTAGCAAGGGTCAGGGGAGATACCTTTTCTCAAGGGTGTAAGAGCAGTTCCCAAAGGTAGCAGACTTCCCCAGAGAATGAGCAAATAAAAGATTTAACAGCTCTTGTGGGAACTAGCCAGAACCAATTACAATTAGGACTAGCCTGGCTTAGCATAAAAAGTCTGGTAGAAAACTGCATGCTGAGAAATAGAGTGTGTTATTGGGGAAAAGGTCTGGCTGGTTTCCAGAAATCACTGGGCATAAGGCCACCCTGCTGTCTCTGTTTTAGGTTGTGATTGACCACTGAGTAGCTGCCCAAATTGAGATGCCCTGCTCAGTCCCCAGCCTGACAGAACAATTGGCCTGCACTGCCCTGGAGGCTGCTGGGCAAGAGCTGGTAATTGACAGAGAACTCATTATGGAAGGACAGAGCCTCTGAGCACGCTGGGAATCTGAACTGACAAAGCCCAAGGGTCTGGGAGTTGGATCACTGGGAAGAGACAGCCCAAGTGTTGTGTGTCCTGGATGTACAGAGGAAAATGAAGTTTCAGAAATTGCTCAGTACTAAAAGAGAGCTCTGGTATTGAAATCCAGCTCTGACCCACTCTCCATGTGGCTTTGGACATGCAATTGACCTCTGTGAGGTTCAGTTGCATCGCCTCCAAAATAGAGATGAGAATAAATCTCTTTCACAGAATAAGAAATAAGGATGCTGTAACTATGACATTGATGATCATCAACATAACAACTAGAAGCTATTTCACATTCCCCTGATGTCAGAGACCATTCAAAGAACGTTAAAAATGGGCCAGGCACAGTGATTCACATCTGCAATCCTAGCATTTTGTGAGGCCCAGGCAGGAGCGTCACTTGAGCCCAGGAGTTTGAGATCAGCCTGGACAACATAGTGAAAACCCAGTATCACAACAAAAAAGTAGAAGGGTTTGGTGGTGTGCACCTGTAGTCCCAGCTACAAGGGAGGCTGAAGTGGGAGAATCGCTTGAGCCCAGGAGTTTAAGGTTGCAGTGAGCCATGATCAAGCCACTGCACTCCAGCCTGGGAAACAGAGCAAGATCCTCTCTCAAATAAAATAAAACAAAATAAAAATAATATTAAAAATGCATTATCTGTGTGATCCTCACAACAAGGCCTATGATGTTATTCTCATGTTATAGATGAGGAAAGTGAGGAGTAGAGATAAGATGTTGCCCTAGGTTAGATAGCTAGAAGCTGGCAACATTTGAATTTGGAGCTGAACATTCTGGCTCTGGGCCCACTCTGGTCAGCCTGTGTTAGCCAATCTGGATAGGAAGCACTAAAAAGAGAAGGGCCCTGCTGCACCTGGCAGAAAGGGATGCTCAGGAACAACACGTTCTCCCTTCTCCCACCCCTCACGCCCACCTAGGAGCATTCTAGGCTAACTCTGACTTGAAAATCTGATGTGTGCCAACCCCATAGCTGGAGAGGAACAAACTTCCATATTCCCCTACAGGATTTTTAGAAGCTCAAAAATGCTATAAATAGTCCAGTTCCCAAAAGACCAAGTCCTATTGTCCAAGATGTATAATAACCTCCTACTGTCATTAACCTCAAAAGACAAGAATGATTTGAGTAAACTGAACCTGGGGAAAAGCAGTCTCCATGTAGAGGCATCAGCAAGATGAGCTTTGAGGGCTGAACATTCAAGGCACAGATGAATAGCATGGCCTCACCAGGGGAAGCCTCAATGCCAGGGACTGGGGAAGGTTAGCAGCGGGGAGGTGGGGACCATGGCAATTCAGAAAGATTGTAATGGATCATGACCATTACGCCAGAGGCTTTATAATTTAGGGCATCCTACAGGCTTGCTTCTGCAATTAATCTGTCCTTTACACATCTGTCTTCCCACCTCAGTGTCACATAGGGAACCCACATGCCATCTACTGGGTAGAATGGAGCCCATTACATGTTGTATTACTTTCTTATTGTAACAGATTTTCCCAAACTTTGCAGCTTAAAACAACATAAATTGACTATCTTATAGTTCTGAAGGTCAGAAATTCCAAAATGGACTTACGGGGCTATAATCAAGGTGACAACAGGACTGGGTTCCTTCTGGGGCTCTAGGGGAGGACGTGTTCCTTGTTTCTTCCAGCTTCCAGAGGCGCCTGCATTTCCTGGCTTGTGGCTGCATCACTCCTAGCACTGTTTCTGTTATCACATTCCCACCCGCCAGGCCCCCGCCGTTGCCACTTCAGCCTTTCTCTTATAGAGACCACTATGATTATACTGGACTCACTCAAATAATCTAGGATAATTCCTCCATCTCGAGATTCTTAATCACATCAGCAAAGTCCCTTTGCCATGTGAAATAACACATTCAGAGGTTCCCAGAAGTAGGACATGGACATCTTTGAGGGGGACATTATTCCATCTCACCACAGCTCTACTCAACAATGTTAACCTCAGGAAAGTAATCTAATATCCTTGTGCTTCAGTTTCCTCATCTACGCAGTGGATTAAATAATATCACTTACTCCACAATGTAGTTCTGAGAAGTAAATGGGTTAATATTCACAAGACACTGAGCCCTGGGCTGACACTGCCCAGCTGCCCAGCAGAATGTGATGGGGAAATCCAAGAGGAAGAGTGACCCCACCCTCTCCTTCCTTCTCCCTAACTCAGCTGGGTGTAAGGAAGATGCCAAGA
Organism: Cacajao melanocephalus; assembly: GCA_963573385.1. NCBI lineage: Eukaryota > Metazoa > Chordata > Mammalia > Primates > Pitheciidae > Cacajao > Cacajao melanocephalus. Next base: position 130,144 of record CAUYLG010069466.1, on the reverse strand, counting down.
TCCCACACCTGGCCCCATTGTTCCTTGAAATAGCCTGCTCTTCCTGCTGCCCCAGTACTTCACACCTGGCACTGATGACCCCCTGAGCCTCACCTCCTAATTCAGCCCCGACCAGGCCTCCAGTGCTGGGTGAGTTTCCTATGTCTTCCTAATACATTGTGCTGCTTCTCTCTGCTGTGGCTCCTTCACGACGTTCCCTTGGAGTCCAGGTTCCCAGGGCTGCCTTTCACCCCTGGCTGACCCCCAATTTACTTTCAGAAGGAGCTCAGCTATCTCATCTTTGTAGCGAGCTTTTTCAGCACCCACAGCTGGCGCAGACGCCCGTCTTGGTTCCCAAGGCTGTTCGCCCTCACTCATACTATGTCAATTTTGCATGACACTGCAGATAGCGGTCACCATTGGTGCTCCCCCTGAGGCCTCTGAACTCCACAGGGGAGGACTTTCCTTTTCCAGCTTCTAGAGGCCTCCCACATCAGCTTGCATTAGGCCCCGGAATCAGCCCTCAGCCAGCGACAGAGGAAGTGGGGGAGGCTTCCCTGCCTCTCAGTGGAGACAACTTTGCATCACATTCTGTGTAATCTCTCAGAGCCCCCAGTAGACTGAGCCCAGCTGCCCACAGTGGTACCTGGCTTCACAACACACCCTCAGTGACCCCCTTTCCTTCCCCACCTCCTCACATTCTTATGATACAGGAGTTAAGAAGAAACTGCTTAGGCAGATAGCAAGGGCATGGGAGTCCTCAGTAAGGCTTTTCTTTTTAATGAAAAGCAGCCCCAAATCATTTTCTAACAAAGCGCAACCTGCAAGCTGGGAGCTTGCACAAGTGAATGCCAGCAGGAACTAAGGACTAGACAGTTTCAAAATGGCGGCTCCATCTTCCCTTCTCTGCCAGCCATGCACGTCATAAGGAGCAGACAAGATGGCACCCATCAACTGGAAAGCCCGTTTGCATTATAAGATTAGGGTGGACACCCAGCCTTCCCTGCACACACGTCATAGCTAATTGAGCCAATCTGTGAGCCCCACATATATCAGACAACACCTCCTCAAACTGGACTATAAAACTCCATTCGTTTGCCACCATCTGGTCCTTTCCAATGGGACGCTCCTTCTTCTATAGAGGAAGCTATTTCTCTTTCTCTTCTCTTCTACCTATTAAACCTTCTCTCCTAAACTCCTCATGTGTGTCCACGTCCTAAATTTTCCTGGCACGTGACAATGAACCCCAGGGTATATACCCCAGACAACATACCCGCTTCACTTACAGTGTTTCTGGGGTAATTTTTCAAACAGAAAACTTGCACTGAATTATCATCTCAGGGTGTTAGGGAACCCAAACCAAGACAAAGAAAGAACATGTATCTGGGATGACTAATGTAATTGTTAAAGCACAGAACTGGTGCAAGGGGAACTGAGGAAAGAGGAAGTCTCTGAAAATCCCTGAAACTTTCAGAGTGAGGGAGAAGTCCAGGTTCTTACCTCTATGTGGGATAATTATTTAAATATTAAATGATGGCCAGGTGTGATGGCCAAAGTGCTCCTAGCACTTTGGGAGGATGAGGCAGGAGAATTGCTTGAGCCCAGGAGACCAGCCTGGGCAACATTGTGAGACCTCGTCTTTACAAAACATTTTGGACCGTTACCGAGGAATGGTGGTGTGCACCTGTAGTCCCAGCTACTCAGGAGGCTAAGATAAGAAGATTGCTTGAGCCCAGGACATCAAGGCTGCAGCGTGCTATGATCACACCGCTGCATTCCAGCCTGGGCAACAGAGTGAGACCCTGTCTCAAAGAAAAAACAAATAAATAAGTATTTAATGATGACTCTATGCAGCCAGAAGGCTCGGATCCACACCAACAGAGAGCACAAAAGATGTGCTCGTTTCCTGTATCCTCTGCAAGGCCCAGCCAGGAGCTGAGCTCACACAGTTGTTCCCTTAGAGACCATCTCTTCTCTGGGCTTGTTTTGATCCTTTGTTGCAGAGCATGTTCTTATGCAGTCAACTGTGCACCCAGAACAGGGGGCCAGGCGGGGGCCTTACTTACTCAGTTTCTCCAGTGCCTGGCACAATATCTGGTGCAAAAATCACTCACCTCAGTTGGATGATTTACAATTTGGTGACACCCCTCCCAACCTCAAAATGTCCAGGGAGCTGAAAGAAGGTAGCCATTAAACAGATTGCAGGAGAAGGGCAGTGCCCGGCTGGTTGCTGAGTCTCCAGGGCCTTACCAGGGCACAGCACATTACATGCACTTGAGAAAGGAGGGAAGATTGTGCTAAGATCACTCAGAGAACTTCTCTCGGTGCCTCCCTTTGGAGCCCTATGGGCTGCCAGGCTGCCCCGGGGTTCCCCAGCCCTGAGAGATCATTATTGTCTAAGCAGAAGCTCTAAAGCTATCTGTATTCCCCAGAGCTTCCCTCCCCTACACTGTGGCTCAGAGGTCCTGCAGTAAAGATGCTGGATGCGGTAGGTGGTCTCAATGAGGGCTCTTCTCACCATCCACCAGTTGAGTGTGGCAGGCCATTGTCACCTGGGACCTCAGTCACTGTTCTCACAGAGCCAGGATAACCAGCAGGGCCAGTGGTCTCAGTTAAGCCCCTGTTAAGAGTCTCGCATGTGACACTGCCAGGATCCTGCCCAGAGTGAGTTGGCATTACTGGGGTCTCTCAGGCCACAACTCTGGGGCTCAGAAAGGCTCTGTGCCCCTCCCCTGGCTCATCGCCTGCAGTTGGGCTCTTCCTACCACATCTCAGGGAAAGGAAGGAGGCAATTGTCCCAAGAGGCAGCCCCTTGGTTGCACCAAATGAGAACAATCTAGAACTTGAACTCCCATCTCACTGAACCCTCAGTGCTCCTTTGGGGCACCCACCCAGCTGGCCACAGGTTTGGAAAGAGACACTGCTCTCTGTCTGGGCAGCTGAGGTCCTACTCCCTTTCAAGGCTTAGCAGCTTGAGGGAGGTGGCCCTGGAGGTGGCTTGCAATTTGCAGAGGCTGCTGACAAGCCTGCAGAGTAGAGCACATCTGTGAAAACGCTCCACCCACAAATGCAGGCATCAGTACCCAGGAAAGACAACAAATCACCCCCTGGGGTCTCTCCACCTCCAAACATCCAATAGCGTAATGGCCTTGCTGCTAAGCCCATCAGTGTCCAGTGAGGATCAGTGCAATCCATTCTACCCATGCTGTTCGTTGGAAATGTGGATGCAGCCACAGCAAAGAAGGTTGGAGGTTTTGTGAAAGCTGCCCCACCAAGCCATGCATGGCAAAGCCTCTTTCAAATAGCCTTCCTCCCCAGCAGGGATGTCCTGGTCTATCTAAGCTGTTTTTTTTTTTTTTTTTTTTTAATAGTATGAGGCTTAATTTTAAAAGCGGAAATATTAATTAATCTATTTGAAATTAATTGTAATTAATTTTTAAAACAGATACACATTTTAAACAGATAAACATAGTGCATGGTTAAAGCCCCAGCATTCAGGCATTTCAGCATGTCTATGAAAAGAGTTGAACTGTGGGCGGGGCGCGGTGGCTCATGCCTGTAATCCCAGCACTTTGGGAGGCCAAGGCAGGCAGATTACGAGGTCAAGAGATCAAGACTATCCTGGCCAACATGGTGAAACCCCGTCTCTACTAAAAATACAAAAAGATTAGCTGGACCTGGTGGCACATGCCTGTGGTCACAGCTACTTGGGAGGCTGAGGCAGGAGAATGGCTTGAACCCAGGAGGTGGAGGTTGCAGTGAGCTGAGGTCGTGCCACTGCACTCCAGCCTTGAGCCTAGTGACAGAGTGTGACTCTGTCTCATTAAAAAAAAAAAAAAAAAAAACAAGAGTTGAACTGTGAAATATTTGAAGAGATTTATTCTGAGCCAAATATAAGTGACTATGTCCCATGACACAACCCCAGGAGATCCTAAGGACATGTGCCCAAGGTGATCAGGCTTCAGCTTGGTTTTATACGTGCTGGGGAGACATCAGTCAATACACGTAAGATGCACATTGGTTTGGTCTGAAAAGCAGGACAACTTGAAGCAGGTGGAGCAATTGGCTGAAAGAGTTAAGTTATTATCTACAGACCTGGAATCTATAGAAGGGAGAGTCTGGGTTAAGTAAGGGGTTGTGGAGGCCAAGGTTCTTATTTGCAGATGAAACCTCCACATAGCAGGGTACAGAGAGGATGGATGGTAAATGTTTCTTATCAGACTTTAAAAGGTGCCACACTTTAAAAGGTGCCATCCAGGAAAGTTAATTCTCTCCTGGATGAGGGAGAAGACCTGGAAATGGAAGGGGATTCTCTGTGGAATGTAGATTTTCTCCACATGGGACAGTTTTACAAACCATTTCAAAATATGCCAAAGAGATCAGGCATGGTGGCTTACACCCATAATCCCAGCATTTTGGGAGACTAAGGCTGAAGTATCTCATGAGCACAGGAATTCGAGACCAGCCTGACCAAAATGGCAAAATCTCGTCTCTACTAAAAATACCGCCAGGTGTGGTGGTGTGCGCCTGTGATCGCTGCCACCTGGAAGACTGAGGCAGGAGAATGGCTTGAACCTGGGAGGCAGAGGTTGCAGTGAGCCGAGTTCACGCCACTGCACTACAGCCTGGGCGACAGAGAGAGAATCTGTCAAAAATAAAAAAAAGCCAAAGAAATATATTGTGTGGTAAAATACTTCAATTTCTTTCAGTGCCTGCGATCTCTCATGTGATACTACATTGGAATTAGGCTGGAATTGGTGTCTTATAGCTACCAAAGATTCTGCTTTGTCATTCTAAAGATCTTTTTTTTTCATTCTAATGCTAGTCAGTTGTGCCTGAATTCCAAAGGGATGAGGGTATCTTGAGGACTGTCTGGCCTCCCCTTCCCATACTGGCTTGCACTGGATTTTCAGGTTTACTTTGGAATGTTTCTGGCCACGACGGGGGTCCAACAGTTGGTTGGGGAGCTTAGAATTTTATTTTTGGTTTACAGGTGGTTGGAAGAGGCCCAGCAGGAGCTCAAAGGTCAAAGGCCAGGACTTGTCCTGGGGGAAGTGTGCATGGGTTGGTCTTGATCTCATCCATACAGGCATGAAGTCCTGGCTTGTTAGGAGTATCTCGCAGGGGTAAAGATGGCAGCTTGCCTGCCCAAGGATACATCTGGGCCAGCCGACTCAAGCAGCCCAGGAGAATAGACAGACTTCATTTCTCAGAGGAGTCTTCACCTGTTTCCACAGATTCTAAAGCTCTGGCCTTTGTCAACCTCTGCTTCCAAGGAGTCCTTGCACACCCTGGGACCAGCCTTACGGGATTAATAACGTTCCTGTCGCGTAGCTACTGAGCTCCACTGTGCACCAGGCTGGCTACACCCATGATTTTCAGCCTTACGACCACTCTTGGAGATGGTTTTAAATAATCTTTTTGTGCAACCTCTTTGTGCATATAAGCTAACTGCAATCAGAGACATAAAGTGACTTGCCCAAGGTCACACACATGAAACATTTCTGGGCCAGAATTGGGGTGCAAGTTTATTTGACATCAATCCAGCCTCGTGCAGTGCATTAAGGAGTCCAGAGGGCTGCAGATTTGCATGGAAGTGGCTCAGGCAGCAGCCTGATGGCTTCCCATTAACCTGAGGACATCTGTCCTGGACAGCCAGCTCCTCACCTCTGCCATCAGTGGGCTCTGCCAAGGTCAGCTGCTCACAGCATCTGCTGGCTGGGGCTTCAACCAGCTATTGAGTGATGGCATTGAGGCACCTCTTTGGGTCTGTCATTCTAAGTAAGCCCAGGTCTCACTTTGGCAGGTAGACTAGGAAAGATATGAAGGGGGATCTCTGAACACACTATGGTTTTTCACCCTTTGTGATGCTGCATGTGTGATGCTGCACGTGTTCCTCTGTGTGCATGTGTCCCTGCGAAGCCACAGTGCTTTCCAGTTATTGCTCCAACATGACCTTTGCTGGTCCAGTACTTCCTTCCTCCAGCCCTGCCACCTCCTCTATGCAAGGACAATACCTCGTCCTCGTAGTTCATCTTTTCTGCAACACATTGTTGTGATTTTGTTGGTTGTGCTTCCATCTTCCTCAGCAGTCACAAGCTTGTTGAGGACATGGGGAATGGGTTCTCTGGCTCATGCATCTCCACACCTGCTGGGACTCACTGACACTTGGCACATAGTAACGGCTCAGGACATGGAATTAGCTCAATCTGGTAGGACTTGATTAGAAAGGGATGTGGGCAAAAGCCCTGGATCCTGAGTTGACAAAAACCTTAGACTTCATGAGCTCCTGCACAAATATCAGCTGTCCCTACACAGGAAGAAGAGAGGGAGGAAGAGAAGGAGAGGGAGAGGTAAACGGGAGAAAAATCTTTCTCCCTTTCACTCAACAAAGTCCCCGCTTTAATCTGACTGGAACAACTTGAGCCAATCACTGTGGTCAGTGGTGAGTAAGTGAATTGACTGCCTTGTGCCTAGGGTACTAAACAGATCTGCTTTTGTTGGGTAGGCCTATGGACACCTCTTCCAAAATCTGAGGAAGCTGAGAGGCTGGGGAAAGAGGCTGACATAGTTTTTCAGAAAGCAACATTTAGCAGAGACTTACAAATAAGCCCTCGTCTCCAGATTTATGGTCTCCCTGGGCCTTAGACCCAGGGAAGAGATGTGTAGGACAATTGAAGCGGATCCCTGAGGGAAAGAGAAAGGCAAGGATGAATGTGAATCTGCCTATGGGCAGGATTGATGGTCAAGGGTGTTTGACCTAAGAGCAGGATTTACTAGGTAAGCAGATGCTCTTACACAAGGAACAGTAGCTAAAAGCCAAATTTTAGAAGCATTCCCGGAACTGGGGTTAATCAGAGGTCAACGTGGAGGATCAGCATCTGAGATGGAGCTGCATCAGCCTCCATGCAATCACAGCCTGGCTTTCACCAACAGAATCACTCTTTCAAGGTGATAGAGTTCCACTCAGAGGGAGTGCAGTGACCGCAGGGAGGAAGTCACCATCCTAACTGTAGCTTTAGTCCAGGCCAGACACCAGCTCCCACTGCCTGAGGACCAAATTCGGCCACTGACTGTGTTTGTAAATATATAATAGTTTCATTGGATCACAGCACGCTCTTGCATCCAGCCTATGGCCACTTTCACAGGATAAGGCTAGCTGAGTGTGGCCCCAGAGCAGAAACTACCTGGCACTTTACAGAAAATGATTGCCCACCCCTGATCTCCGGAGAACCCCAAACACTTGCTGCTAAGGTTTCCCAAGCCACCTGCTCCCTGCACTGTGGGCATCTTGGTTGTTCAGCTATTCTTCAGTCCCTGAGCAGGCCAGGGATCTTCTGGTTAACGAAACTTCAGCCTTAATTAAACAAACTGGAGTCTGTTTACAATCTTTAAAACTTTAAAACACCAGCTCCACACCCCACTGAAACCATCACCACCACACACACACATGCACACACACATGCATGCACACGCACACACACATACCCTCTCTTCGGTGTATTTATTTCACAGCATCTTCCCAGGAGACGCCCCCTCAGATTCCCAGCATGAGACTCCACATAGGTTATAGAAAACAAGCCCATCTTTGATGCCTTGGTTTCCATAGGAAAACAGCACACAAAGGGCTTCATATCAACATGCTACGTGTTGGGGGTGCCCAGGTTCGTGGCGTCTTTAACAAAGAATTGGATAAAACGTATGAAGGGAGGAAGGGATGAAGGGATTTACTGAAAATGAAAGTACCCTCCACAGGGTGGGAGCGGGCCGGAGCAAAGGGGCTCAAGGGTCCTGTTACAGAATTTGTGGGGGTTTCAATACCCTCCAAAGGCTTCCATTGGTTACTTGGTTACACCCTATATGAATGAAGAGGCTGAAGTAAAGTTACAAAGTCATTTACCCGGTGTCTGCTTTAAGGAGAGGTTATTTTCTAATGTTTCCTGCCTCCAGACCCTATTTTCCTGTCTCAAGTATCTCTTGGGTCAAATATTGAAAAGCAGGGTCAGCCTTGGGCACAGAACTAATTGGAATTCCCTACACTCCCCCGGCATCCCCTTTCTCAGCTGCCCTAATACCAACCTCTCCCCAGCTACGAAGTCGCAAGTGTTTGCGGCTGCCAGCACTTTACATGTCCCTGAAATATTTTATCAACCACACAGACCCAGTTTAAATGGTTAGTTGCAGCTTCAGAGGAATCCCTCACACCTCGTAGAGAAGTGTTGGTTACCTAGGACCCGTGCCCGTATCTGGGTGCTCCTGAGAGGCCCAGCACACGAAGCTGCCACAGCAATTAGAGCCTTGAAGTCCCACAGCTCCCACGGAGAGCATTCACCCAGAAAACAGTGTCCCCAGGGTCCCATTTGTGGAGACACCAATGTGCATGAGTCTTGGTACCCCCTGGAGATGTTCAATGTGGTGGCCCCAGCAGGACTCCTCAGTGCTCTTGGGAAGTCCAGTTGTCCTCGAGCTGGACACGGTCCCATGGAACTGAGCAGCAGATGACAGCAGCTGCTGATGATCTTAAGCTTTTGTTGTGATCCAGGCTCTGCTACGTTCTGGGGTGGGGATAGGATGGGAAGGCACTGCTGCAGATGCAGGACTGGATAGGTGAATATGACCAATGCGAAGAGACCCTAATGAGGACTATCTGGGACGTACAGGGTGTTAGAAGGGCACATACAGGTAATAATCATTGCTAACATTTATATAATGCTTCATATGTTACATGTGGCCAGTATTGTTCTAAGAGCTTTGCATGTGTCAACTAATGGAATTCCAAAGGCGAATTCTATTATTTTATTCCAGGTCACACAGCTGCAAATGACATGGTTGGGAGTCCATAAATGGGATTCTGTCTCAGAAGCAGTACAGGGTGTTTTCAAATACACCACCTCATATGATTCCTGCAGAAAACAACGAGGGAGGTGTGGGGCTCCTCACTGAGGAAGGAGGAAGGTGACCCAGAGAAGTTGTGTCACTCCCCTGTGGCTCACACAGTTAACAAAGATTCAAACTTAACCTATTTCAGACCATGGCCCTGGCTTTATGAACCCGGCTTCTCCATTCAAGATGCTAAAACATTCATTGAAAAACATGAAAGATGGATTGAAGAAAATCACACTGCAAGAAACTTTGCGTTAGAATGGGCTTCAGAGCTCACTTCTCCCAGCCTGTGACCTACATGATAGATGGCTGTGCAGCAGCTCAGCCAGGCCCACAGCCAGCCCCTAGGAAGCTCCTCAGACCCATGGAGCAGAGGATCCCAACTCACAGAGCAGCCTCACCCTGACTGAAGGGAATAGTTCTCAGGTGGCTCACATCTCTTCCCCTAACGCACCTATGGCATTCCTTCTCACACAGGTCTTTAGAAACGTCAAGACAGATTGTGTGCCTCCAGTGTTGTTTGGAATGAACATGCTGTCAAGGAACACACCCTTAGGACATCCTGGGTTTTGGACACCACCTCTGCCATCACCCTGCTTGATTGATGGATAGTGTCCAAAACTAGCATATCAACACCAGGGGTTTTGTGACCAGAGCAGATTGAAAAATGCTGAAAGAATAAATAAATTAGTGAATGAATGAATGAGAAAGTGAGGAAGTGCAAAGGTGAGTGTGCCAAGTCCCAAAGTTCTCGATAGAAAAAGGTCCCTCTCCCAGGTACCTACAGTAGACGTAGCAAGAATGAAGAATGGTGTGGTCCTAGGGCAGTTTCTTAGGAGCACAGATTTGTTCTGAGACATTTTTCATATCTTATCCTTTATGAAAGCTCTGATTCTACCTCTGCATGAGACCAGCCTGTGTAGCAGGCAGACATAGGGATGGGATGATGACTAAGGCAGGTGTGGCTCCTGCTCTCATGGAGACTATAAACTGGTGAATTTGAATATTATTGTAACATATCTGTTCATTCAACATACACCAACTGAATATCCTCTATAAGCCAGACACTAGGAACACAAGGAAAGAAAGGCAGGGCCCCTCTGTTTTTAGAGTGTATGGAGACAGAGAAGTCAGCTGACAGTGTTAGTGGAGGGCTTAGAGGTGAGAGCAGGATGCTGTGGGCACCCAAAGGAGGGAGCTTGGAAGAAGAGAGTGAAAGGAGGCTGGAGACATATTGTCAAGGACCACAGGACTTAGGACACTCAAGGTGAACAGAGTATTAAGACACAGAGATCTGAAGCAAGCACGGCATCTAACCATCCATCCACCATCTAAGCATCTGCTCACCCAAACATCCAGACAGCAAATACTCAGGAAGTTCCTCCAGCCACCCAGCTGCCCACACCAGGAACCCGTATCCCTCCTGGGGACCTAAATACTCACTAATCTGCCTGCTTAGCCCCTGCTCAGCGGGCCACTGTGGGATCGCACCACTCTCCTGGGTGTCCTCATCCATGCTCCATGCAGCAGCCCCAGAGAGCTGTCAGAAAGGCTAATTTGCACATGGCATTCCCCTTCTGGAAGCTTTCAATGTCATTCTAGTGCCCTTGAGAGAGATGACTCGCAGGCCCTGCTGATCCTGCAGCTTCTCTCTTGCCAGCCTCATCCTTCCCAGACTCCTGGACCTCACACCTTGCACACTCCTCCCAGTACATTCTGCTCTCACGTGTCCTGGGCTCTCCTACCTCCAGCTTCCTGCTTAAGAGAGAAGTCAAGGAAGCTCATGATAAGAGGAGGCAGAATTGTGGGGTGATACCTGAAAGAGAAAGAGTGTGGTAGAGCAAATGACATTGTGTGAGTAGGAACTTAAGATCCACCAAGTGTGATTAGAATCATGGCATAAGGGGCTCTCGAACAAGCTGCCTCCATGGCCTGAGCTCATGGCCCATCCTAGATTGCTCCCTGTGAATCCCTAGTGACTAAGGGACTCTTGATTAGGATCACATGGCCTAGTCAATCCCTTTAAACATGGAGAGAAAAACAACCATCATGACTTTTGAGAATCACATCCTGTCACAAGGGGATGGGGTTGTAGTTGTGTAGTTCCCTTATTTACATGTTCATTCATTTGACAAATATTCGGTGGGCACTTATTGCATACTAGAAAACGTGCTAAGATAAAGTGGTGAGAAAAAAAAACAATAAAAACAAAAAAAAATTGCAGTGCCTATTTAGAGTTAATCTGGTTTTCAGCACTGTCCAAAAGAGACATAATACAAGCCATACATGTAATTTTTAATTGGGGGGGGGAGTTATATTAAAATGTAAAAAAAAAAAAGGTTGAAATTAAATTTAATAAATTTAATAACAAATTTTATTTCATCCACTATATCCAATATATTATCGTTCCAGTGGGTAATTACTATAAAAACCATTAGTTTTGCATTTTGCATTATTTTCCTCCCACATCAAGTCTTCAAAATCCAGTGTGCATTTGACACTTGAAACCTATCTCAATCTGAACTAGCCATATTTCAAACTCTCAACGGCCACGTGTTGGTGGTTATGGTATTAGGCAATGTAGGTCTAACTGGAAAGACAGAGCGTGGAAACAAGTGACATTAATTGTAACGTCTTTTGAGAGAATGGATGAAATCAACGAAACAGCATTGAGTTGAGAATCCACGGAAATGGGTTTTCCTCTTAGATGTTCCAGTAACTCACTGGGTGAGTCCATGAAAATTAATTTGCCTCTCTGTACCTCAATGTTCTCATTTGTAAAATAAATGGGACTTGCAACATCAACTACCCGTAGAAATAGATATCCAGATATTTATTTATTTATTACGTTTAATACCTAAAGATGTGTTAGAGGAATGTGTTTGTGTGTGTGTGTGTGTGTGTGTGTGTGTGTGTGTGTAGCTGGCAAAGATAAACCAATAAGTAGAAATTTAAAGACTGCTTTTAATTTGGGGGTAGGGGAGGAAGGCAGCTTCGAGTCTTCATAATTCACTTTACAGATATCATCAAAATAAACTCCAGGTAGATTAAAACAGTAAACTGTGACACATCAAAACATAAAAACCTATACTATACTAGATTTTCTTCTTATCTAACATCTTTAACAGGAATGACTTTCTAAACTTAAAGTTGTTTAAGGAGTCTCCAGTGAAAAAAATCCAAAAAATCAAGAAATATGACGGTTAAAATGCTAAACTCTCATGGAAATAAGCAATTAACTACAAATTGATTTCAAAAAAAAGAGTCCGGAGAAAAAAATGTCACAACTATGACTGTGCCCATGTAAACTGATAAAAAATATATATATTCAGACCTCAAGATATGAATGAGCAAAGAACAGACACGAACACTTTTCAAAAATGTTCAAACTTGCTAAAAACCAACAAATGGTAAGAAATACCAATTTACTCCCATTACATTAATATTTAAAAATAAGATTTCACAATGCTGTTGAGGGTATCACCAGAAATGTATAAGATCCAGAAGAAAAGTGAATGCAAGAGGGAAAAAATCATTCTTATTGTGAAACCACATCATTATCATCTAAACTCAGCCTACCTCTCAAGACGATGGATGTGAGCCGAGCCCTCTGTAATCTGTATAATGTCACATAAGCATAAGAAATCTTTAATATACAGTAGCCAACAGGCTTTAGCTAGATAGGCAGCTATTGCCTGAGATTCCATCATTAATCTCTCTTCATCGGCTCAATTCAGCTGGCATAATTTTTATTGAATTCCCTTGTTAGATACTAGAGCTTGGATTGAAGAAAACAAAAATCCCTACTGGAGAGGCTCAGAGGCTAAGGCAGGAAGCAGGCAGGGAAAGAGCTGTTGTGATAGAAGTCTGCACAGTGAGGGCATTTCTAGAGAAGGAATCCTCTAGGATTCCTCCAAATACTCAAGTCTCCCTAACGGGGGAAGGCCTTGGGACCCCAAGGGAGAGTTCATCTGTTTATTCTTCTGGGTGGTGGAAGAGACAAAAGATGGGGCCAGGTGAAGGGTAACCAGACGGAGGCCTTTGTCATTCAGTCCCCGCCCCTTATATGGCCGAACAGAGACTCTGCTAAGACAGGTCCTGCATTCAGGTCCTGGGATTGCCATTTTTTTTCTTGGCCCCTCGAAACACTCAGTCCCTGATCTACAGAAGGGAGCCCCCACATTCACACAGCAAAGGCACACTGGGAAGAGGCTATGGAGATGCTTCATGAACCATAACAAGTGTGTCCTCAGTGGCATCCCCTTTTTCTTTTGTGGCCACTGGGCTAGACACAGAAGTAGCCCCATCACTGCATCACAGACCCATGTCAGTAATATGGAAACAGAGGCAGCATTGAAATGAACCAAAGATGAGATGGCCAACCACCACTTGATGTCTAAGTAAGGCTGTGGTTCAACATAGTCCTTGAAACAATGTGTTATAGCTGTGACAATTTATGTTCTCTCTCTCTCTCACACAGACACACAAACACACAAACACACAAAATGCTCATCATATATAGCTAAAAAAAAAAGACAGCTCACAAATGTCCCACTAAGATGTATGTTTTCTGTATGTGAGTATTTCTGTACATACCTGTGCATATGCAATACTAGAAGGATAGTTAGGAGTTTTTATTTCTGGATAGTAACATTATGGGTGATTAATGCTTGCTCTTGGCTTATCTATATGCTCTGATTGTCCTATAATGAACATACATGACTTCTGTAATAAGAAAAACAATGAAGGCTATTTTTACTTTATTATTATTATTACTATTATTATTGAGACAGAGTCTCACTCTGTCACCTAGGCTGGAGTGCAGTGGTGTAATCGCAGTTCACTGCAACCTCCGCTTCCTGGGTTTAAGCGATTCTTCTGCCTCAGCCTCCCGAGTAGCTGGGATTACAGGCGTGCACCACCACACCCAGTTAACTTTTATATTTTTTAGTAGAGATGGGGTTTCTCCATGTTGGCCAGGCTGGTCTCAAACTCCTGACCTCATGTGATATTCCCGCCTCGGCCTCCCAAAGTGCTGAGATTATGGCATGAGCCATCGCACCCGGCCTGAAGGCTACAAGTGAACATCTCAAATCAGCAAAACTAGATTTAAATGTAAACTAATAGCAGCTGCCATTTGCGAATTGCTGTGTGCTTCCTCTTGAGCTGAGAATCCCCTGCAGATTTGCTTTGGCCTCACAATAGTCCTGTGAGATGGGTGTGGTTTGTCCCCTATCACAGCTGAGGAAAGGGGCCTCAGAGAGTCTGAAGGACTCACCCAAGGCCATGCAGCTGGTAACTAAAGTTGGGAGTTGTCCTCAGCCCTGGCTGGCATGACAGCCTCTTCTCTTGATCACTTACTGATACTGTCTAGTAAAAAGGGGACGCTTCCCAGAAATTTTCCCAGCAGCTGCAATGTGTGCCTGCTCTTCATTCTGGAGACACAACTTCGTCACTGGGCCGATGGAGATGATTGTAAGACGGCCTCAGGGTCAAAGCAAATCCCACCCTGGAGGTTGCAATGCACTAGTCAGCATTCTCAACCATACATACACATCTGTACCCTCGTGTAAACATTGCACTAAACTTGTTAGACGGACACTAGTCTCTGCATCCAACAAATGAGCAATGTGAGCTGCAGGGGCGTAACCCACTCTACTGGATTGAATAGTGGTCCTCAAGAAGTCATGTCCAGCTAGAGTCACAGAATGTGACCTTATTTGGAAATAATTATTGCAGATGTAAGTAGTTAAGATGAGGTCACACTGGCTTAGGGCAGTCCCTTTATCCAATGACTGATGTCTTTACATAAAAGCCATGTGAAGACAGGCAGAAGACAGAGGTGGGGTGCATCTATAAGCCAAGGAAAACCAAAGATTGCTGGTGACTCCAGAAGCTAGGAAAAGACAAGGGAGCATTCTCCTGTAGAGTCTTCAGAAGGGATGGCTAAGCCAATATCCTAATTCCAGATTCTGGCCCCCAGAACAGTGAGAGAATAAATGCGTGTTGTTTTAATCCACATAGCGTCTGGTAATTTGTTACGGTAGCCGCAGGAAACTAACACAGCCATCATGCCCAAAGTCACACAGCTCAGGGGTGACAGAGCCAGGACTGGCACCCAAGTAACCCAGCTCCAGGGCCCATCCTTCACCCATGCTTCCTGCTAGACTGCATGCAGCAGTTGTGAAAATTAAGAGTCAATTGGGTAGAGTGCTTGGCCCAGCACCTCCCACCCTGTAAGTACAGCACAAGTGGTAACTGTTATTAGTCATTAGTGATGTGGAAAATGCTCATCGCCTTTTTTAGTGGAAAAGGGCATGATTTAAAACTGAGTGTGGGGTATGATCTCAACCACAGGCTGCACAGAAAACTGTTTGATTGATAATAAGCCAGAGATGGTTGCCTGTAGGTTGCGGGATTACAGAAGATTTTTCCTCTTCAGATTTTACTGCTAGGGTTTTGTCTTTTTCTTTGCAGTGACTATACGGTACCTTTTCATTTTATTTCATTAGCTTTTTTAAGCTCTAAAAAATAATGCAAAAATAACCAACAAATCCTATAATACAACAAAAAGCCATTAATAATCTCCCACCCACCCAATCCCAGTTCTACCTACACTTAACCTCCTTAATCAAAGAAATCTCACATAGAGACAGTAATTCATTTTACTAACTGCTGTGCAGTGGGAGTGTGGGCAGGCTGGCTTCAGGGGCAGTGCTGGGGGCTCAGCTGCTCTCCAGGGATGGTGCCCACCCACAGAGACAGGGACTCCAGCTCAGGGGACTGAGGGAACCCTCAGTCTCATGGGGTGCTGGTAACATAGTGGACCCCTGGTTGCTGCTAATACAGTGGACCTGCCCCTCCAAGGCAGTAGCAGCCCCTGAGGAGCACTGGCACCCCATCCTTCAGCACACACATGGTTACAGAGCCCCTCTTATATGCCAGGCCCCACTGTGGAGCCACAGCAGTGACAGACTCAGGTCCCCATGGTGCTAGAGCTCATGTTCTTATAGTGAGACTCAGCAATTCCACAACTAAATCAAGATTCTATCAGATGGTCGTAAGTGGAAGAAATAAGAGTCCATGAGAATGGTGTCCCAGGTCCCAAGGTTCAATCCTGACCAATTTTGACAGTAACACATATTGGGTAGGTTTGCATCTCTCTGAGGCTGAGCACAGCATTGTCCTCTGTAAAATGGGACAACCATATCCTCACAGACTGTGTTCTTCACAGTACACAGAAAACACTTCAAGAAAGAGCAAGCGCATTTTAACGCTACGGGCCACTTTCTGTTCCAATACAGTGATGTATTGATGGAATCAATCCTCCCGACAGCCTTAGGAAGCCAGGGAATGTGTTATGCTCATCAAGCAGATGAGGAAACAGGAATGTCACTGCTGGAGAAATGTCACTTTAGAATTGTTTTAGTCCATTCAGGCCATTGTTACGAGCACCACAGAATAAACGACCTATACAAAAATAGAGCTTTATTTCTGAAAGTTCTGGAGGCTAAGAAGTCCACAGTCAGTCACTGGCAGATTCAGTGTCTGGTGATGGTTTCTGGGCACCTTCATAAGGGCACTTACTCCCATTCATGAAGGCTCACCCTCTTGACCTTACTCTAAATACCATCACCTCGGGGGTTAGAATTTCAACACAAGAATTTTAGAAGGAAACAACATTTAGACCATAGCAGGGATCGTGTAAATCAGTGGGGTTTAAGGTTATGTTTTACAGATCATCCAACTGTGACTCAGAGGGGAAGTGAACTCTTAAGGTCACTCAGCAAGTTAGCCATTGTAAATGGAGCCAGACCCCATCCTCTTGCCTCCAGCCCCTCTCTTCCTCTCTCCCACATTCTCTTTCAGACCTGGGTGTGTGAGAGGGAGAGGCATGGCCAAATGGCAGATAGCTTCAGTAGTTGGCAAATGTTAGAAGGTCTCAAAGCACAAGCAAAAATGTGCTCTCCAAGGGGAAGTCTTCCATTAACCTTTGCAGGAATTTTATTAAGGTCAGTCAATACCTCGTTATTTGTCAAGGCTCAATAGGTTGAAAGTAAATTTTCTGTGTCCATTATAGAATTCTCACAAAATCGCAAAATTAGAAAAGCCAGATTTTTCCATGTGTAAAAAATGGAGTATTTGCTTGTATAACCTTCTATGGGAAATTTGAAAAGCATATGCCATTGTGACATTATAAATCGAAATCTCAGACTTTGCCATACATTTAAATAATTCCAAGGAATCTATTCTCTGAAGCAGCACTGTCCAATAGAAATATAAGGAGAACATCATAGGCAATTTTACATTTTCTATTAAACACAATTTAAAGAGTAAAAAAGGAATAGATGAAATTAACTTTAATAATATATTTTATTTAACTCAATATACTAAAAATATTATAATTTCAACCTGTAGTCAATATGAAAATAGTAATGAGCTACTTTACATTTTCATACTAAATCTCTGAAATCCACTGTGTATTTTATAGTCAACACATCTCAGTTTTGATATCCATATTTCAAGTGCATAGTAACCACGTATGGCTAGTGGCTATCATATTGGGTGGTGCAGGTCTGGAATATCTTTAACTAGATTTGGTCAAAACCTTGGAGTTCTTATTTAACTTTTTAAAAATAAATAAATAAATTAATTAATTAATTTACTTTAGGGACAGGGTCCTGCTCTGTTGCCCAGGCTGGAGTGCAGTGGCACAATCATAGCTCACAACAGCCTCAAACTTCTGGGCTCAAGCAATCCTTCCACCTCAGACTCCCAACTAGCTAGGACTACAGACATGTGCTACCAAGTCCAACTAATTTTTAAAAATTTTTATAGAAAAAGGCCAGAACGCTTAGCCTCAAGAAATTTTTTGCCACCTGAGACTCATAAAGTGCTGGGGTTACAGGTGTGAGCCACTGTGCCTGACCTAATTTATTTAATTTATGAAAAATAGCTGCCATGTAGCTTAATCGGCAAAGCCAGTTGTTGCTGTCAAACCCACCAGCCAAATCCAATTTACTGACAGGAGAGTATGACTTTATTTTAAAATTGAAGGAGATGTGTGAATATACAAGCTCTGTTTACCTTCTCATTCCTGAGATCAAATTTTAAGAGAGCTGATTGGCTATGCAGATGGATGGATAGATGGATGAATGAATGGAAGGATAAGTACACAGAAGATGATGGCCAGATGGATGTGGGTGGATGGGTAGATAGACGGGAGATAAATAGATAACAAGAGAAAGATAGAGAACTAGATCTGAAACTTGTTCTTGCCTGTGTTTGATGGCTCGTTGAAATAAGGCACCACCACCTTCAGTATTTCTCACAGAAGCTCCTTCACTTGGCACTTACAGAATTTCTGCCTTGGTTTGCTGCCCCAGAGGCTACGTTCGGGATGAAGAAGAATGGCTTTCCTTTATAAAGAGGGAAAAGAATTTCTGCAAAGGCATGGGGAGAGAGGACAGCTGGCAGAGCCCAGATGCATGTCTAGTTGCGTCACTTTTCAAAGAGCACTTACAGATGCTGAGCAGGTAGAAGGAGATTACTTCAAGCTGTCTACGCTCTCAAAAGTCTTTGTGAAATTCAAAGGAGTTCATACTCAGCTTGCAGACTGCTGGGCTCGATCAGCCCTTAGGGTCTTGTGAGTCATAACAGCTTCCCAAGGAAAGACTGAAGGACCAGGGTCCAGTCCAACTTCTACCAACGACTTAGGGTAGTCCATGAGAGCCTGGGATCTGAAGACAGGATCTCAACTTTGGCACTTCCTGGAGATGTGTGGACAAGAAACTTTACCTCTCTGCCTCTCACTCTTCTTATCTGTAAAATGAGATGATCAAAACCCTACCTCGTCTCACCTCTATGGGAATAAGTAAGGAAGCACACTGAGCACATGAGCCCTGGATCCTAGGAAGTGCTTTCTTTACTCTTCTAAACTTATCGTTCAACCTCACCTTTTGATAAATGAGGGAAACTGAGGCTCAGAGAGCTGAGCATCTTTCCAGTACTGGAGAGTGTGTGCCTTATCCAATTTGATTCTCAGAGCACTTTTGGCAGTAGGTGTTCTTGCCCTTCTGTTGAAGATGGATAAACTGAGGCACAGAGAATTTTTGCATTGTAGTCATCTTCCCCAAGATGGATTCAACTGGCTGCAGTAGGACAAAGGGAGCTTTGCTCTTTTATTAGTCTGTTTGGGCTGCTGTAACAGAACACAGACTGAGGAATGTTTGAAGAACAGAAATGTATTCCTCACAGTTCTGGAGGCTGGGAAGTCCAAGATCAAGGTGATAGCAGGTCTGTTGTCTGCATCCTCCAGAGGGGAAGAATGCTGTGTTCTCACATGGCAGAAAGCAGAAGGGCAAAAGCGCTGAACTCCCTGCATCAAGCCCTTTAACAAGGGCACCTAATCCCATTCCTGAGGACAGAGCCCTCATGACTCAATCACCTCCCCAAATCTGCACTTCCCAATACTGTCACTTTGGGAATTAATATTCAACATGAATGTTAGAGAGGACAAAAGCATTGAAGCCATATCTATTCTCCGTCACCATCCACCCTCTTTGCTTTTGACTTTGGAGTTTACAGAACTGCACTCATAGGCATCATTTGTGAGCATAGTCATCATAACCACCTTGGTAGAAGCTGTGTTTGTAGAGGAAAATACCGTGACTCAGACAAGAAAAGAAATGCACCCAGGTTTATATCAAGGTAGCAGCACATTCATTTCCAGCAAAGTATATGTTGGAAAAGCCCATAGGTTTTCAGCATTTCCTGCCCCAGTTCACAGTGCCAGTTCTCTTTCTGCAGATGCCTCCTGGGTTGGCAGTGCCCCCCCAAACCCCACCCCCCTTCCCAACTTATCTTCCTCTAGCCCCAGAACAAAGGCACTCCAATCCCTGATCAGAACCAGTGCCCAGAGGAAGTTCCTGGGTGGAGCGTAGTGACTAATGAAGTAGAAAATGCAATTTGCCATGTAAATAAACAAGCTGACAGGCCAGACTGCTCCTGCCTTAAGCTTCCCGCTTAAGGTGGAAACACCCGTTCCCAGTGGTGACACCAGCTGTCACAGAATCATGAAGTTGGGGCCTCAAGGTTGCCTGGGGACCATCCACACAGTCCTGTTAGAAGCTGGCACTGCCCAGGCATGAAGTTGGCAAAGATGGCAATGCTGGTGGCTTTGTTGAGGCCTCACAGAGAAGGGGGTCTCATCTGTTCAGTTTCTGCTAAGCGAATTGGGAAGCAAAAACCTGCATATTATGCTTGGTGGGGACATCTATGCTAAGAAAGAGAGACTGCCAAAATTTGCCTGGATATGAACACAGAAAGGGCAAAATCAGAAGGAAGCCAAAATCATAACAACAACAATGATAATAGCAACTCCCATGGATTAGCTCATTACTTGGGAAAAACATACAAGTACTTGTATTTTTCCAGTTTAGCAAGTAAAAACATCAAAATTCAGACCGGTGAAGTTACACAATCAGTGCTGGGGTAGCTTAGGCTTGGACATGGGTCTGTCCAGCTCAAAAGCCCATGCTCCTAACACCCTGCCAGGCTCACTCCTAGCACTGGCATTATGCTGAGAAATCAGGGCTACCTTCCCACATGACTGGTGCAAAGCACAAAAGGCCTTGGCTGGCCCAGTTGGGCACAGCGGGGTGATCACAGCACTTGGCATTGTGCTGGCTGTCCTGGGCCCTGAAGGAGCCTGAAGCTGGGTCATTTCTTTATAAAGAGGATCCCAACACTCCCTAAAGACTCAGCTCAGGTGCTGCCTCTTCTGAGCCGGAAGCACCCCTGACCTGCACCAATGGTTCAGCTGCCCCACTAATGTTGTGCCTACCTCCAGGGTCTCCTCCGTTTACCCCTTCATCTCCCTAACCGGTTCCTAGGCTCTGGCCAACAAACACCCTCCCTGTGTTGAATAAGTGTGAAAGGGTTTCTCAACAGGGCAGAACAAGATGATAAAGATGGTACCATATAGTGGCTCACGCCTGTAATCCCAGCACTTTGGGAGGCCCAGGCAGGCAGATCACAAGGTCAAGAGATCGAGACCATCCTGGCCAAAATGGTGAAACTCCATCTCTACTGAAAATACAAAAATTAGCTGGGCCTGGTGGCATGTGCCTGTAGTCCCAGCTACTCTGGAGGCTGAGGCAGGAGACTCACTTGAACCTGGGAGGTGTTGGTTGCAGTGTGCTGAGATTGCGCCACTGTACTCCAGCCTGGTTACACAGCGAGACTCCGTCTAAAAAAAAAAAAAAAAAAAAAAAAAAGATGGTACCATCTGCTTGGGCTGGCGACTGCACCTGGGGCCCTGCCAACTTCAGTGCCACCTGCAGCCCCTGCAGAGAGGACACATTAGACCCAGGCAAGCTTCTGCATCCTTCTCTCATCTCCATGCTGCACTCTCTTACTCAGGCATCTCCACTCTTCCTAATCTTACCTTTCCTGCAGGCCTGCAGCATGCCTCAGAGTGTTTTATTCATGCGTGTATGTGTTCACTCATTTGTAACTTTTATACAGAAATGCATCAAGCCCCAGTCTGTGCCAGGCACCATGCTGAGGCTGGGATACAGCAGACATCAATAGGCATGGATCCTGCCCCCATAGAACTTGTACCTAGCTGGGAGAGAAAAGCATTAATAGAAAAAGGATAGGCTCCTGAGAGAGGTGGCTAGGTCTTTTTGAACGGTGTGGAAAGGAGTACAGAGGCAGGTAGGGACATTGAGGCAGGTAGGGACATTGAGGAATAGTGGCAGAGAGGGGCAGAGACATAGAGACTGACTGAGCTGGAGATGAGGTCCCACCCAGACTCAGACACTAACACGCAGTGGGAGCAGAACGTGAGAGTTCGCCGCTCCCTGAACTTTAGTTCTCTCATCTGCCATCCAGCGCCCTGCACCTGGTTCTCCAGCATCCTCTTGCATGATCATAATTGCTACCAGAGGAAGAATGCTTCCTTGGAGAGGAACTACTCTTAGTCCTGGCTCTTTGCAGGCATCTTGCTAGGAACTTCACTCACTTTACCCGGTTAAGCCTATGGCTACTATGTGAGGTGAGCACTGTTCTCTCACATTTCACAAATAAGAGAGATCAGGCTCAGAAAGGCCACATGAGTTGCTTGAGGTCACTCGGTTCAGGGGCTGAGCTGGGATTGCCTTCCAGATCTGTACAACCCCAAACCCATGCAGCTTCCACTGCATCCTCCAACCTCTCTTTGGCTGTGAAAGTCAGGGCTCTTCCAAAGTCTACCCTCACCTCCTTAAGTTGCATGAAGCTTTGGAGGGCTTCCAGTTTAGGGTACACACTATGGGCTCTAAAGCCAGCCAGACCTCTGTCAAACACCAGCCCTGCCTTTCCCTATCTTCAGAATTTGGGGAAGGACTTTGTTTCTCCCATCTTCAGTTTCCTCGCCCACGGGATCGGACAGTAACATTCAACTCCAGGAAACTGCTTCCAAACCTCCTCACTGCAGTCAGCTGTGTTTCTAAACTCTTACAGTGCATATTGTATGATCTGACACATGGCAATTATTCGTAATCCGGATTTGCCGTTGTCAGGAACTGTGAAGCAGCTGAGGTTTTACCTTATTTGCAGGGTAAGTTAGCCTGGCACCGTTTCCTGGATGCTTCATAAGATATGCAGCTCCTTGATCAGGGGCACAGGGCAATTTATGACTCAGGCAATAGGTATTTAATCCAAGTATCATCATTGTCACACCAATTCCACAAGCCATGGTTCCTACATGGAGAGGTGAAGAGAGCCAGGTAGCACCTGCACTCACAGCAGGTGCATTCCAGGAGAGGGACTCCAAATAGAGAGTCCCTAAACCTTTTATGATAGTCACTGAACCTGCCTGTCTTTTACTCTGGAGAGAGACACTATCTCTCTCCAACGCTGTTTGCTTCACCGATGTCCTCAAAAAGATAATCTGGAGCAAAAGAGAGCCAGTCTATGTGCTTGTGAGCTTTGCAGAAACATGAGAGACTCTGGGAGACCAGGGACTATGATCCTAACAGTGTTCATTTCCTGACACCGCCTATCTCTCCTTTTCCCACAGTGCTAAGCCCTGGGTGGTTCCAACCAACTTTAACACTATTTTAGTATCACTAAGCTCTAATTTCAGAGTTGCTCTGGACTTTTCTACCTTGGGAGTCTATATTTTTCCCTTCACAGTTGCATTGCTCTTCTTTATCCTCCTAGGTCCCATTCTACGTGGTGCAGAAAATTCAATAAATTCTGGAATCTCCCAGCCATGTTGGATCTGCTGAGTTACATTCAGGAATTCCTTTCTGCCCCATGGTGTGCTCGTGTGGCCAGTAAAAGATGATCATTAATTTTTTAAGGAATTTTGCAAGCTGGAATTGACATTGACATCATAGAGACTGGCAAACCCTAGCTCATCACAGGGTGCCTACTCCCAATCATACTCTCAAATCCACTTTTTCTTAGGGCAGATGTGAAGCTCTCTAGGCTTACATGATGAAACTTGGGCAACTGTGGGAAAGTCACATTCATATCCCAACGTTGGACCCTTTTACTGCCTTCTGTGGCACCTAAGTCTTATTCTATCTGGTTTTAGCTAAGCCCTGCCTCCTCCTTTCTCCTGGGGATCTGCTGGGAGCCATGTCTTCAACTGATGCACAACAGGCCAATGATTCAAGGTATGCTGTTGTTCTCACCTTCCCATGCCTCAGCTAGACCACAGGAGATTCAGGAATCCTCTCCTGCTCTGCTTCGCCCAGACACCTGTGCAGTCATGACTGCTCACAGGCTGCCACGCATGATGGAACCAAAGGCATCTCAACAAGACCCCTGGGCCTTCCCCATTTTCCTTCTACACTCAGATCCTCAGACTTAGGGAAGGATTTCCACCCTCACCTTCACAAGTGCTCATTCTGAGGGACCCTACCCCACACTCACATCTTGCTTTCCACATCCCCAAACTAAAATATTTTTGGTTAAAGGCTTTTTATTGATTTTCCTCACAGAAAGATAAGGGCAGGTTGGGAGACCTGTGGGTTCAGCATCTGAACATCCTTTGACAAAAAGTCTTCCTTTCCATGTCGACTTTCGTCAGCCTCAGAGGATGCTGAAGGGCAAATCTTGCTATCATTGTACCAATCACATTCTGAGATCACTTCTATACCTGAGATGAAAGAGACAAGATTTGCTTTATCTATTTTGATTCCTTTTGTGTCCCAGAGCCAGTTCCAAAGTGTCAGCATTCTGCGATGGGAGGTGACTTGGCCAAGGTCACACAGCTAATGAGTGAAGGAGCCAGGAACAGAATCCCAGCCTCTGCTCTTGTTCAAGTTCATAAGACAAGAGGTAATACTGCCTCTAAACCTGGGGTTCTCAGGCATTGCCCTGCCCCAACAACCTGAGGTCCCTCCCTCCCTCCTCCTTTCTTCCTTGAACCTTCAGTCCCTTTCTTCCTTCCTTCCCTCTTCCCCTCCTTCTCTTTCCTTCTTTTGTTATTCCTTCTTCCCTTCCTACCCTCCTTCCTTCTTTCCTCTTTTTCTTCCTCCTTCCTTCCCTCTTTCCTTCTCTTGATTTTCCTCCCTTTCTTTCTTTTTCCTTTCTTCTTTCCTTCCCTCTCTTCTTTCCTCCTTCCCTTCCTTTCTTCTTTTCTTTCTCCCTCTCTCTTCCTTCTTTCCTTCTTCCTCTACTCCTTTTTTTCTTTCTTTCTTTCTCTCCCTCCCTTTCTCTTCCTCTCTTCCTTCCTCTCTCTCTTCCTTCCTTCCCTCATTTCATTCTTCTATCTCTACAGCACCTTCTTTCTTCCTTCATTCATCCCTTTCTTCCACAAATATTTACTGAGCATCTACTATATATCAGACAATGCACTCAGAATGAAGATGTTGTTTCTACCCTCATGATGCTGATGGCCAAAGTCTCATTATTAGCAGTGGCCTTTCAAATCAGGAATGGGATGAGGTGAGTCTATTTGAAAGACAACCCTCTTCAACTCATTCAATACTGATAAGAAAATATCCCTGTGTCCAACCAGATTTTTTGAGAATCAGAACTCTTTGCATATTCCTGGAGACAAGAAGACCTTCCCAGGACCATAACAGACTCAAATACAGTGTGAAGGGCTTGAAGTAGTGTCCACGGGGCAAAGGCAGACAAAGCCTGGGTCTGGCTTTACAGAGAGGAAAAGGTTCCAAGTCAAATGCTCTTTATCTGTAATGCCTGTTCATTTTCTGGATGCAAAGTTTCCCATATCAGATCTAATTGTTCTTCAAAGAACTTTCTCTGGCTTCCCATAACTATACTCTTAACCACTAATATTGATGTCTGAGTGGTCCAGCACTGTTTCAGGTTTACTTGCTTACTTGTTTGTTTATTTGTTTTCACTCAGTTTAAGTAGTTCACACACACACACACACACACACAAAACTTAGAAAGTTAAATTAGCATCACCATCATTATGAGTGTAGTTATTTCTACCCCATGACTAATACTACCATTTCTATTATTATTCTATAAAAGACGTGGAAAGATCGCCCAGATAGTGAGAGAAAGAGCTATCGTAAGGCCTAGGTCCAAGCTGCATTGTCTTTCTTTAATAATTTCTTTCCAACAATCAATTAATCCAATGCACTTGCCTGGATTCCTTTGTAATGTGAATAATCAACCTTATTGATCTGTTTCCTCAAATGGCATTTCCTTGGAGTGCAACACATCCCATCTACATTTGCACTGGGCCAAGAATCAATAACATTGGCGATGTCCAGGAACTCCAAGGTCTAGACAGGGGAGAAAGGGAATTGATGTTACCTTTGTATAAAGTGTCTTGGGACTTGTTTGATTACATTGCGGTCACCTGGAGAAAAAGAAAGGTGACTCCCAATGAAGCAACACTTCTTTTATTTCTGCTATTATTATTTAACTAAGCAATGCAATGAATACCTTCTGTGGGTCCAGTACCTTGCAACATTATAAAAGAGATATTGTATAACAAAGTAAAGAGTTCATATTGATTTTGCCAGTGCTCAATTTTGTGTTCTTCTGCAAGCCATCATCCTTGCTGAGCCTCTTTATGTCCAGGGACACCATGAATACCAGCCCTCGATCTGGGGCACTGGGCCAGATTCAATGCTGATGCTCTCCAACACCTTTTATGCACCCCCACCTATTGATGTGGGGTCCCTCATTCATTCATACAAGAATCAGGGGCTCTACTACACGTAACAGACATCTGACCACAGTGGAGAAAGAAAACAGGGTTTATGTGGCTCCCAATCTAGGATGCCCAGTGGTAAGCAGTTAAGGACCTATATGAGTTCTCAGTTATGTCAGTAGAGACCCAGGTTCCATCCCTCCTAACTCCCTGCTGTTTGAGTAGGTTGACTTTCTCCCTTGTACTGGGTGCCTCACAGATGCAAGACAGCTACAGCATGTACACGGTAGGCGGAATGTCAGTGTTACAGGTGGGAAGAAAGGGGCAGGGCAGGAAGGTGAATGATTTTCTCAAAATTTTGTTCTTTTATTTGGGAGTGGAAGCATTTCCTGGACTTCTGCCAACATTAGGTACTTGGCCAGTCCTGGCTAAAAAAAAAAAAAAAAAAGAAGCTTGAGAAATAAAACATTATTGTTTTCCAGCCTCTACAAGAGAAAAACCAGGAAGAGAGTGGTTAGGATGGGTGGTGTGCAAGCCAGCCCATGGGATCTGCCATGCATGCATTTAGCAAATAGGCCAATGACCTCTCATGGCCCAGTTCCTGGGCTGGGCAGCAGTGAGGAACAAGGTGTATCTCTTCCTCAGGAGCTTGCAGGCAAGAGAGGTACAGGCAAGCAAACAACTAACATGAGGCACCGAAGGAAGGCTAGAAATGGCAAGGGCAGTGCAAATGTGGATGTTTGGGGGATGCCAAGTGGGGACTGGGAAGAAGAGAACTGGCGGAGCCCAAATTTCTAAATTGGACCAGGAGGGAGACAGCACCTGCCTTGGTCTGTTTGGGCTGTCATAATAAAAATACCACAGATTGGGGGGGGGGCAAAAAAAAACCCCAAACATTTATTTCTCACTATTTTTAAGGCTGTGAAGTCCAAGATCAAGGCACCAGCAGACACAGTATCAGGGGAGGGCCTGCTTCCTGGTTCACTGGTGGCCAGGCATCTCCTAAAGCGGTGAGGGCCTCCCTGGAGTCCCCTTTTAAAGGCTCTAATTCTATTCATGAAGGCTCTGCCCTCAGGACCTAATCACACCCCAAATGCCTCACCTCCAAATAGCATCACCTTGGCGATCAGGTTTCAACATGTGAATTTAAGGAGGACAGAAACATTCAGTTGATAGCAGCATCATCCTGCAATCTACAGCCCAGGGAAGCATCCACACAGAGATGGGAAAGCTTTAAGTTCTTAGCCTTCAGTCCCAGCCATACCAAGGAAGGAAATGTATCCAGGGCCGATATCACAATACAACCCTTTAAAACATTTACATCTTAATTTTTTCTTAGCATAAAAGTAAAACCAATTTTTATAAAACGCTTGTAAAAACACAGAAAAAAGAGTATGAAAATAAATACTTTTCTCTGTGCAAATATTTGGATCATTCGTTCCAGGTTTCATTTTACATGGAAAATAGACTTTTTCATGACTGTCATCAGGAGCCAAATACAAAATGTATTGGCTCATGTAACTGAGATTTCCTGGGGTGGTGAGCAGGTTAAGCCATGGTAACTCCATACGGGCAAGGTCCCATGGGCTCTTTCCCTCTCTCGGATCTGCCTTGCTTCCTTCTCAGATGTGAGCTTTACAAGTTGCATTGCATCCATATGTCTGCGAACCTAAATGAAAAGATGGCTCCCCTAAGGGTCTTCCTAAAAGTGTCTGGACTCATTTGGGACACATCCCCTGGTGTAAATTCTCAAGATCACTATGGAATGGGGAAGTTGCAGGTGCAGCTCAGGAGAAAGGGTGCAAGGCAGAGAACGTTACCCCTCTATCTCTTTATTTAAAATTAGGGTTAAAGTAAATGCATAGTAATGCTTGTGAATGGATGAGTGAGTCGGTGAGGAAGTTTGGTTCACCTACATAATGTCACTTTACCTTCCACATCACCCCTCTAATAAACTAATCACAAAGGATGGCATCATACTCTTTTTACAGATTAAAGAACTCTGCCAAGCCAGGCGCGGTGGCTCATGCCTGTAATCCCAGCACTTTGGGTGGCTGAGGCAGGAGGGTTGCTTAAGCCCAGGAATTTGAGATCAGCCTGGGCAACATAGTGAGATCCTACCTCTACAAAAAATTTAAAAAATAGCCAGGCATGGTGATGTGCACCTGTGGTCCCAGCTATTCAGAAGGTGGAGGTGAGAAGACCACTTGAGCCCACGTGGTCAAGGCTTCAGTGAGCTGTGATTGCACCACTGCACTCCAGCCTGGGTGACAGAGTGAGATCCTATCTCAAAATAAATACAAAAATAAATAAAAGAAATAAAGAACTATGCCCAGAAAATTGGAATGGCAAGATCCAAATGTTTCTGAATCCTTTTTCTTCTCTCCCTCACCTAATCATCATTAATAAAATAATCTAACATGGAAATAATGGAGACTAGAGCTTGACATGGAGAGAGGATTGGATTGAAATAGCATTTGCCATTGTTTTTCTTATTATTATCAACTGTGACAGCCAATATCAACTCACTGTTGACTGGACTCTTTGTCAAAGTACTTTTAAAGTGCTCCACCCATGAAGTCTTACATTGCTAGTGGACTTGCAGACACTATAGCGGGATTCCTGGCAGGAAAGCTGGTATTTCAGCAACCTCAGCTCACCTTGCATAGGTGAAGTCATCTCCATTTACTTCGGAGGCTTACTCATAAGTTAGTTCAAACCTGTTTAATTTTCAGTTTAGAAACAAGAGAGCTTCACCTGAGTCAATTCCAAATCCTCTCCAGAAAAGCAGAGGTGGGATGGTGGAAAGAGCAGGTGGGATGATGGAAAGATCAAGTCGAATGGTGGAAAACACAGGTTAGATGGTGGAAAGTGTAGGTCAGGTGGCGGAAAGAGCAGGTGGGATGGTGGAAAGTGCAGGTGGGATGATGGAAAGAGCAGGTGGGATGATGGAAACAGGAGGTTAGATGGTGGGAAGAGCAGGTGGGATGATGGAAACAGGAGGTTAGATGGTGGGAAGAGCAGGTGGGATGGTGGGAAGAGTAGGTGGGATGGTGGGAAGAGCAGGTGGGATGGTAGGAAGTGCAGGTGTGATGGTGGGAAGGGCAGGTGGGATGGTGGAAATTGCAGGTGGGGTGGTGGGAAGAACAGGTGGGATGGTGGGAAGAGCAGGTGGGATGGTGGGAGAACAGGTGGGATGGTGGAAAGTGCAGGTGGGATGGGGGAAGAGGAGGTGGGATGTTGGGAAGAGCAGGTGGGATGGTGGGAAGAGGAGGTGGGATGGTAGGAAGAACAGGTGGGATGGTGGAAAGAGTAAGTCGACTGGTGAAAAGCCCACCAACACAATTCAATCTTTCAGTTACCAAGAAGTTCTTTTTTTAAAGTAATGTTTATTTTCTAAAAATATAAGCAATTCATACTCACTGCAGAATTTTAGGAAGATATATAAAAATATGGAAAGGGAAATATATATTACATTCAATTCCAATTATCAGAAATAACCACTATTAACTTTTCATTTGACTTCCTTTATGTTTATCTTTTTCCTATGCATATGCCAATACTTTCTAATTTTCTTTTCTTCAAACTCTTTTATGACTGAATCAAACTTTTACTATCTCATATAAATATTTATCACCTCTCTTGAAATTATTTATTATTCAATCTTATAAGACACTAGGAGCATACAGGAAGCATGCTTTGATACATTGATATAGAGGACTCCATAATTTGAGTTAAATTTTTTTGTGCAGAGTCTATTATTATTTCATAGACTATTAAGCCTTAAAATATAAATTTTTCACAGTTTTTCCCCTTATTTAATAAGAAATTATAGAAAGCAGACAATGGAGAACATGCATGCTCCATCTAAGCACTAGCACAGGCTAAAAGACCCAGAATGGCTTGTTCTGCATTTTCATTTTTAAAGCATGGTGCATAGGGGAGTGAGGAGTGGAAATCAACGTAGCCATAAGTCATCTATTTTACAATGTGGAGAAATGAAGTCGTTTCCAGCACAGCTCATTTCTAGCACTTATCTCACAGAACTGTAATTTCTGATTTCTACATCTGTTTCTTGCATTAGATTGGAATTTTGAGGTGGAAATCATAGCTTAACCATCACAGGATTCCCCAGAGATTATAAGATACCAAGCATATAGAGCTTTTTTTTTCAAATAATATTTTCTGGATGCAACTCAGTTGTTAGAGGATTCCATCAGGTAGCTAATGACCCTAGGGCACTAAGGTGGAGGGTCATATTTTTCAATGAATATGATGGATGAATAAATAAAAAAAAAAAGGAAGAAAGAAAAGGAAAGGGAGGAAGGGAGGGAGGGAGGGAGGGAGAAAGAAAGAAAAGAAAAAAGAGGTAAAGAGAGAGGAAAGAAAGAAAAAAGGGAAAGAAAGAAAGAAGAGAGAAAGAAAGATATTTTGAGATAATGTATGTCTCTGAAAAGCACATGGAATTTCAGTCAGAAGACCTGATTCATGCCATAGGTCATTTCCTACCTGTGACTTCTGAGCCTACGTTTCCTTTTCTCAACACGGAGTCATGATGCTGGTTCTCAGGGTTGCTGTGAAAATTACCTGAAAGAATCCACATGGATGCTCCTGGCACAGAGCCAGGTCCACATTACAAACATGATTAGAGAATGATTGGCTGAACAGCACCCTGGGAAGAGAGGCTGACGTCAACCTCTTTTGAAAAGCTCAGGCAGAGAAAGGTCTTGCCAGTTTCACTTACTAGATTTGCAACCCTAGGTAATCAGATCCCCCCACCAGGGGACATCAAGCTCTGTGATCACAGGGCAATGAGAGAGATTATTTCTTATTGGTCTTGCTCCACTCCATCCTCCATGTGGTTACCCGGCTGCTGGTGTAAGTGTGGATCCCTTCATGGTGCTCTTACGGCTAGGAGCCTTTAACGAGACGTGCGAGGCCCCTTTTGAACCAGCCTGAACCCACTCCTAAGCCTCATCACCACCGCTTCCTTATCACTCACTCCTGCACTCCAAGGAAATTCAACTCCCCAAAGTGCAACTTCCTCACTTGGAGGTTTTCTCCACCTAGAATGGCCCTTTGGACTTTGCAGCCTACCAAACTGCTAAGATGAGAGGGTTACTCTCTTTCAAACACTCCCAAGTGGCCCCTGCTGGGCTCTTCTGTCATATGGCCAGAATTCCTTCTAGACTACTCACAGGGCCCCACCTCTATGAAGACTTTCTGAATCATTATCATCCCCAAATCTTCACCCAAAGTAGATTCCCTCAGGCCTTCATTGAGTGTTTTTCTACTCTTTAAACAAAGCTTCCTATGACATTGACCTTCTTGGACAAATGCTAGTGTAAGTGTCTGCCTTAGCCACCAGACAACAACTTCATTGAGGGCAATGACTGAGCTTTATCCCTCTTCCCGTCTTCCATGCTCTGCATGTGGCCCTACATATAGTAGGTGCTCAAAGATAGTGGAGATGATCGTATGGTGCAGCAAACCCCCTCCCCCAAATGAGCCTTGCTTGGGCACCTTTCTGTAGCATGAGCTTATTACCTGGTTCTCCCAACACGGGCACTAGAAGTTTCAAGGGATTAGTCAGTGTTGGACTAACCAATTCAGATTACATAGAACCTCGGAGCTCCCATTTCTTAGGGCTTTATGAAAACATCAAAGGTTATTTGAGAGTCAATTAACAATACCAAAAATAACTAGATAAAGTTAACTTGAACTTAATGATACATTAAGCATGCAATGCCTTTTGCAGTTTTACTTTTCTTCACTCAGATTTCTTCTTATTAGAGAGCAGGTGATGACACCCTTAGCCAAGTGTAACTATAGAAATAGTGTCATTTTTTTTTTCTGGCCTCTCCTCCTCTTATTTTTGAAATTCTATATTATTTTATTTATCTTTAATGCCTCATGCAGAGTGATAGTTAATTTCTTTTTACCTGAGGTGATATATATGCTGCAGAGAAAGCCAATTTCATCTGTTCACAATTGCTCCATATTTAAAATTTAAGTGCAGCATCTCCATCAACTGAAGCATTAAACCTTTGGCTGCCACTACTGTTCCTAACTGGCCATTGCATTAACCTGTGCAAAGTTACTACCTAATGAACATTCTCGTCTAAC
This sequence comes from Cacajao melanocephalus, assembly GCA_963573385.1. Lineage (NCBI taxonomy): Eukaryota > Metazoa > Chordata > Mammalia > Primates > Pitheciidae > Cacajao > Cacajao melanocephalus. The sequence continues at coordinate 98,022 of CAUYLG010069466.1, read as the reverse complement.
AACTGCAAGTTTAAGGAAGAGGGTAATAAGGTGGAATCCGGACATGGTGTGCATAGACAGATTCTGAGTATTCTACAGGGAAATTTCTATGGTAATTGAAAATGCAGTTGAGGATTCACTCATTCATTTCTTCATTCACTTAGTAAACATGTCTTAAGCACCAATGAGGTTTCAAAAACAAACAGGTGTCAGATACTTGAGGGAACAAATTGGAGGGTTTTGATAAAAGTTGCAAACAGTGTAGCTTTCCCATGAAATTCCCCCTTGGCTCCAAGTCTAACACTTGGGGCATGCCTTCTAGAGAGTGTGGCAGACACCTGTCAAGCATCTGCAGAGAAAGTATGGCCTTGCACCCACTCAGCAGGGTAAGGACTAGTGTGAGCAAGGGGGGCACCTGCCTCAGGTACACAATTTAACGGGGCTCCAAGAAACTCAAAAAGTAAGATAAATAATGCTAAATTCAATATTTCAAATAAAAATTAATGCAAAATCTTCATGATAGACAAAATATCAGTTTTAAAAATAAAGATGGGCTCCCACGGGGAAGAGATTAAGATGAGGAGAGCGAGGCAGAGGCTATCCAACTGCAGAGGTGGATTCTGTTGCTGTTAAACATTTCTATTCTTTTCATTCATTTTGATTTTTTAAAAAATTTTGCACTAAATTATCTATCTTGATGACTGAGTTTTTTGGTGCCCCCTTAAGTTTTGCACCAGTGATGAGTGACCAGGGATCCTGGTGCTAAGAGCAGGAACAGAGGAGCAATCCTGTAAGAAGATGGCCCTAAGCAAAGGATGCCTGGACCTCTGGCTTCTTCCCCAGGGATGCAGGTGGTGGAAGGACATCTAACTCTCCTGTCAGCCACCAACAGGACCAAGGGAGAACTGGAGAAAATGGTTCCTCTGAGTCTGATCAGGCGCAGAGTGAAGGCAGGAAATGCCAGCAGACAACTGCAGCCTGTGTGTAAATATTATGGGAGAGAAATGTAAGGGAATCTGAAGTGAGCTCACAGGGTCTTTGCAGACATACTCCCTGAGATCCCACAAATCCTTCATATAAAAAGACACACTCCCAGCCTCCTGCAGAGGAGTCTATTTCCTGGTGAGGCTGCGTCTGCAGTAAAGTCCTGCCAGTGGGTAGTGAGGAGGGTCCCCGAGCTAGCAAGAATGCGCGTGGTGGAGTGAAGAGGGGCTGTGATTGAATCCAGGTCTGCACCTGCAGGGAGGTTTGCAAGGCATTTCAGTGCCTGGTGTTCCTAGACCCACAGAGAGAGAGAGAGCAGTGAATGGGGTTTCGGCCCCAAATAGAACTTCTATTGCAGGGATAAATTCTGTGCTGTGAGGCAGCAGCACCAGGGAGGGGGTTTCAGTGTGAGCCTAGGTGCTACTTACAGTCAGCTTCGCCTCCTCGGACAGGGCCTGCCAACTTCCAGCCTCCTCCTGAGCCCAGCTTCTTCCCAAGCAAATCTGCCCCCAAGATAAGGAAGCCCCCTTGGCGACATCGGTGCCTGTACAGCTGCCCAGATTGGAGCCTCAAACTTCCCTTCTTGCCTCTCCTTCAGCTCTACAAGCAGCTCATTCTTATCACCTGATCCAGTTAAGTCTACACCAGAAACATCACTTCTCTCCATTAACTTTTCTCTTCTTTTCTTTCTCTCTGAACCAGTGCAACCTAATTGCTCACTGTCTTCAGCATCTCCCACTGACAAATACTCAACAGAGCTGACAAAAGGAAGCTTCTAGAACTGTCACCTGGACTGTAAACCCTTTTGAGCTCCCTTTGCAGCAGTTAAAACTGAGGGCACTGGAGTCACACCCCTCAACTTTGAACCCAGGCTCCCCATCTTCCTCTGTGACCCGGGACACCTGCGCCTGAATTTCCTCCTTCTGCAGTGAGGGATGAGAAAATGCTGTTGCTTAGAGACCTCTTGCATGTAGACAGTGCTCAGTAACTGCTGGCTGCTATGATCATGCTAAACACGGTGAAACTCCATGGCAGCCTCATCTCATACTGCTCCTGCCCACATCTTCTTCTCTAACCACTCTGGCCTCTGTACTGTTTTCCAGAGGCACCTTACCTGTGTGCACTTCTCTAATCTTCTGTAATTCCGTTCCTCCTCTCTGAGTACTGCTCAGATGCTCACCTTCCTTATCCTGCATGTCTAGCTTTTGTTGCCTCTCAGGTATGCAGTTTTCTTGCTGGTCTCTTCATCAAATAGTACTTTACGCTTCTCTCCAGCTGGGGCTGAATGGGTGGACAGTATCAGGTGGTGCAAGGAGATTTACATATCTGCTTCCTCACTAGACTGGGCACTCTTTAAGGGCAGAGATTTAGGCTCTCACTTAATTGACTACCTTCAACCTCCAGAAAGGTGCCTGACAGAGAGCCGAGCAGAGCTGGATCCCATAGATTGATGAGACTGCCATAAACATTCTGTTGACTTCCAAGGGTATGAAGCGTGTCTTGTCATTCTCACGCTTTGACAATGGGAGCCTTGCTTGTATTGAAGAGACTGCCCTCCCAGGGCTGGTCAATTCATACAGACAGTAAATGCGTAGCTGTGCAGCTTAGCCTCAAACCATGTTTTAAAACTTGTTTTTTCCTTTCCCCTTTGCTCCTCTGCACACCCTGAAGTCTCAAAACATAACTTTGAGAGAAACTGCAAATGGGTTACCTTTCATCTTGAAATGCAGCCTCAGAATGTGCCGTGCACCTCCACTCCCTCTTTTCCCATTCTATGCTCCCATGCCTTACGCACATTCATTTAGCTAGATGCTTGTTAAGCCCACACCATGATCACGTTTGCAGTCATGTATTTCCTTAGAAGCTTCAGAAGTTGGATCCTGATAAGGACCAGATCAGAATTCTTTCTCCAGCAAAACAATATTTCAAGGTCGGAACTCACTCCTGGCAAAAGAGTGACTACAATATTGACTGTGAGTAATCAATAACCTGGGAGGATCCACAGCGGTGCCAGCCCCTTCACCAAGTGGAACAATAATTCCAGATGCACTGCTGGAGCAAGTCACGCCACCCGGCAGCTCCTAGCACCCCTTGCCTCTTCTACATTCCAAACCCTTTCTTTAAAAACCCCTGCACTCCTGTCATACATTAAAGAGTGGAATTGCTTTCTACTCTTCCTCTTGCTGGCATCGGTAGTAAAAAATGTTTACAATGTCTTTTCATACCTTGTTATTATTTGAACTTCTTTCCGCAAGTGATGAGCAGCTGGATGCTTTTGCAGATCACAAATGGGTATATAAACCAGCCAACCCAGAGCCCACACCCTCACTACTCTATTGCTCTCATACTCTTGGTCATAATTCCCCAGCCCTACTCAACCCGGGCTCAGCCTGGGTTGAGTAGGGCTCAACCCAGCCTGTCTCAACCTGTACAATTAGGGTTGAACTCTATGGCCCCAGAGTCCTGGGAAGTATTCAAACTCACCAATACTAAGCCTGCTTGACCATTCCTTCCCCTGGAAACCACAGTGAAGGCTCTTTCCCCACTCCTGCTGCCTTCTGACTGGCGGACACTGTCCTTCCCCCATGGACCCCATGGCCTGGTGTTCCTCTCCTCTTGGGAACTGTCTTTTCAATGCCATCACACTCTGATCTGTGGCCTCATTATACCTGAATAATAATAAAATCTACATTGTAAAACATGAAGCATTCTAGAGTTTCCTCAAGTTTAAAATGGGACAACAACAGGACCTACCCCATGAGATAGTTATGGGGATTAAATGAGCTAATAAATGTAAAGTGGTTAAAATATGTACAGCACATTGTCAGGGCTTCCTAAGCATTTGTCCTTCCCATCAAAATTATTTTTATTACGGTGCAACAGTGAGACATAACAAACATGGGGGGGTGGTGCTGTGCAGCTCAGAGTGAGAGACAGTGCAGGAAAGAAGTCCCCAGTACACAGGAGAGGACAGGGCCCACACCGACCCATGAGGAAGGCCACGTAATGGGAAATGAACATCAATGAATTTCTGTGTCTGATAGTCACTTTGAGATTGTGTCCTGTTCTTGGCTGTAGTTACATTTCACTCAGCCCCCACACCCCTAAGTCTCAGGAAGTTCGTGACAGAGGGAGGGAAGGGAAGCCAGAGAGAACTGTATGAATGTTCATGGCTACACTGTTATTATCACGTTCCCCTCAACCTCCCTCCTCCACCCTCCTCTGCAGGAATGGATCCCAGCTCCAACTTCCTGTTTGTTTTGCATCACTCTTTAAATGATGTGATTTTCCGCTTCACTAGAAAATACACTGGGAATGTTTGGGGCCTGGCTGGACCTGGGCACTCACCAGGCACCCTTGCTCAGGCTCCAGTGTGGGTTTTTCCCCATGAGGAGTACTGAGAACACCACTCTGATGGAGCAGGCATATGAGAAGGTGCTTCCAGGGCATAAATCCACAAACCATGTCATCTTTCATTTTATAGCTGCTCTGACTCATTGACTGGGAATGAAGAGGACTGCCCAGCCTGCAAGAAGTAAATTTGGGAACATTCCAGCAGGCTCATGCAGACTAGGGAAACAAGGCATGACTACTGAACAGGGTCAGCCCCAGTGTGGGTGCGCAGGGAAAGTCTGGTCGTGAGCTGAGTCCTCCTCTGGGCTACTATGCATTTTGCAAACCTCACACTTCAGTGCCCACAGTATCCTCTAGACATAAGGACTAGCACAGGGGTGGGCTGGTGAGTGCCCAGGTCCAGCCAGGCTTCAACTTATCAGATGGAAAGCCTGGAGCCCACAGAGCCAGCGACTTGCCCACGATCATCCAATTGATGGGAAACTGAACCAGATCCCAGTGCTACAGAGTGCAAGGTCTTAGAGCAAAGCCCTGCACACCAAACAGAGTTGGGCATTTCCCTGTCAGTGAAGAATCACGTTTAAAACCCAGATTTAAATGGACCCATGGATAGGGCCCCAGGCTGGATTCCCAAAGCGTGTTCCTTGTAATCTACTTCCACAGGACTGAAAGCAGAAAAGGCACCTCTTTTATTTTAAAGTCCCTCCTGAAAAAATGCCCATGAGAATGTAGCCTGAAGCTATTCAGTCAAAAGGCCATATTTCTTTTCTTTCCTTTTCTTTTCTTTTCCTTCTCTTCTCTTCTCTTCTTTCTCTTCTCTTTTCTCTTCTCTTTTCTTTTTTCTGAGACAGAGTCTTTCACTGTCACCCAGGCTGGAGTGGAGTGGCCTTTTCTTATCCCTCTGATAATTAGGACCACAAAAACCCCATCATCTTGGGAATCGTGAATGTGTCCTGTGTGTCCAATGCCATATCCCAAATACTGCAAGCTTGGCTTCCAGCAATAAGAGAATTCCCAGATGAGCCTGATGGGGTGTCTACTCCCAAGCTTTATGAAAAGAGATGGATGGTACTTGTTTTCCTATTCCAGGGTCTTCACTGAGTAGGCAACAGACACTTGGAGTGGGATGAAGGATAAGCTTAGTAGTAAACAAGAATCAGCCACCTGTCTAGCCCTCAAGTGGCTCATATGTAGGTATCTGTATCCTATTAGAGTTAATGAACTATGCTGCAGATAAATGCCTTGCTCTTAAAAAACCGGAGTTAGAGTGCTGTGAGATGCCAGTGGAAGAAGACGGAGTTTGCAGCTGGGAAACTCAAGGAAGACTTCCTAGAGGAGGAGGCTTTATGATCACTTGAATCATTGTTCAACAAATATTTACTCTCCTTTGGCTCGTCCTGGGGGCAGAGTATATTTCCCTATTCCATTGATGTTAGGCTGAGTCACATAAAATATTGACTCTACCTTCTTCTAGAAGTAAGGTACATTTCCCTGTTTCATTGATGTTAGGCTGAGATGCGTGACTTGCTTTGGCCAGTAGGTTGTTAGTGACCATAATAGAGACTAGAGATGAGTGTGCTGGCACAGTGGGGCTTTTTCTTCTCATGCTACCGTCCTCACCATGACAAAAATCAGCTCCGATCCATGGAGAATTAAATATGCATGGGACAGACCTGACCCCTACCTACTGATTGGAACAAGCCTAGTTGAGCCCCAGTTAGGTCAGCTGACTTCCAGCCAAGTTGCAGAAATGTAAATGAGACTGAACGTGGGTTTACTCCACTGAGTTGTGTTATGCGGTATTTTTGTGGTCACTGCTGTCTATTACAATTGTTAAGTTGCATCTTGAAGAAAAGATAAGATACAGGTTTGGCGAAGGCAGGGGACTTCCCAGGTAGAAACAGGAAAATAAAGGCATGAAAGTGGGAAGCGCAGGCCTGCAGGAAAATAGCAAATGTTCTGGAGATGGATTCAGAAGGACTAAAAGCTGGAAGAATTGGAGGGACTCCATATTTTAGATGCTGTCACACTACTCTGAGAAATCTGGGTTTTATCCTAAAGAGGATTGTGTAGGCAAAATAATGACTCTTAAATAGATCTACTTCCTAACTCTCAAAACATATGAATACATCACCCTACATGACGAAAATGACTTTGTGAGTTTGATTAAGTTAGGGATCTTGAGATGGTGTGGTTATTCTGGATATTCAAGAGTGTTCAATATAATCACAGATGTCCTTATAGGACGGAGGGGAGAGGGTCAGAGTCAGAGAAGGAGAAGTGACAACAGAAGAGAGGTGAGCGTGATACAACCAAGAACCAAGGAGTGCAGGCAGCCTCTAGAAGCCAGAAAGGGCAGAGAAACAGATTCTCCCCTGAGCCTCTAGAAAGGAAGGCAGCCCTGCCCATACTTTGACTTTAGGCCCATAAACCTTTTGGGACTTCTGACCATCTCCAAAACTGTGCAATAATAAATTTGTGTTGCACAAAGCCACGAAGTGTGTGGCAATTTGTTACAACAGCAAATGGCAACACAGGGATGGAGTCCCATGGAAGATTTTCATGCAGTGGAAATACCTGTGTGGAGTTTATTTGAGAAAGACCACTTCACCATATTAGCACAAGTCATGTTTACGTAACAACAGCGGCAGTAACAGTAACTCATATTTACTAAGCACTTGCTATTTGCCAGGCACTTTTCTAAGAGCTTTACGTGCATTAACTCACAACACCTCCATGAAGTAGAAGCTGTGCCGGGGGAAGTGACTCACAACTGTAATCCTAGCACTTTTGGAGGCCAAGGCAGGAGAATGACTTGAGCTCAGGTGTTTGAGACCAGCCTGGCCAACATTGCAATACCTCGTCTCTACTAAAAGTACAAAAAATACTGCTGGGTGCCGTGGCACCCGCCCATGGTCCCAGCTACTCCAACTCCCAGCTCAGCCTCCCTGGTAGCTGGGACCACAGGCGAGCGCCTCTGAGATGGAGGTTGACCCTGAGAGGTGGAGGTTGCAGTGAGCTGAGATTATACCACTCCACGCCAGCCAGGGTGACACAGTGAGACCCTGTTTCAAAAAATGAAAGAAAGAAATAGAAGCTGTGACAATTCCCATCTCACACACAAGGAGCCCAAGGCACAGAGAGATTAAGCAACTTGCCCAGGATCACAAGGCCGTCTAACTCTAAACAACTGAGAAATTGAGGCTCTGCCCGGGGAAAGGAATTGGTAGAAGGGGCAGCAGGATGTGCAGCCAAAGATTGTGATTCCCCATCAAGGACTCTTTGCACTGTACCACCGGAGGCTATCACAGATGGCGGCACAGGGAAGGAGAGAAGGTCTCAGGCCTACTGTAAGGGTGCAAAGGCCATTCTTCAACAGTGCATTTCCTCCTGGAATGAAACTACATCTCAAAAACCATGATGACCAGAAGAAGCCTGGGAGGTCAGTGAGTACAGGTGCTGTGTGAAGTTCTGTGAAAAGGTTTAACACTGTTTAAGGGAGATGGAACACAGCAAGAGACAGAAATAAAAGCAGGCGGTGAGAATGGGGGGCGGAGAAGGCAGGGCAGCTTCTGGGCTCTATGTGACTTTGGGCTCTTTAGAAGAAAGCAGCTTGTCCAGGTGGGTAAGCACAGGAAAGTGCTCTCCTGGGAGATGCAGTCCTCGTAGAGGCTCCGGACTCTCCTCCACTCCATCAGGGGCTCTGCAGGTGCAAACCGTGCAACTGGACAGCCTGCTGTAGGGGTGAGCTTCAGCAGTGCTGCCTGATTTTTGTTGGCAATATTTGTTTTTAATAAAGCTTTTATTTTAGAATAGCCTTAGATTTACAGAAAGGTTGCAAAGAGAGTATTAGGAGTTTCCGTATACCCAGGATTGTTTCCTGAACATCGTGAACATCTTATTTACTAGGAGATATTTGTCACAGCTAAGTAACATTCCTGTTACCTGAACGTCATATATTATTTGGATTTCAAGAGATCTCTTGTTTTTAATTTGCTCTTTTCCTCTGTTAGAAACGTTTTCCATGCTCAATGGAAAAACTTTAGAAAATTTAAAAAAAGGTGTAAGAACGAATGAAAACAAAAGTAACTCATGATCCTACAACCTGGTTTAACTGCTGGTAACTTTTTAGTGTTTTCTTCCAGTCTTTTTACCCTAATTGTGTACATATTTATAATGTATTTATAGGAAGATATATTTATAGGAAGATATATTATACACAATTATGACATGGCTATATTTTCATGGCAATAAATGTAATAGTATTATAAATGGCTGCAAAATAGCCTGCCATTGAAATATATTATAACATATTTTAATATCTCTATTATTAGATATTATTTACTATTTTTAAAATAACTGTGATTATGTCTCTGTATCTGTGTTTCTTTGTTTAGAATTACATTTATCATGAAAACATTTAAATCTCCTGCCAAATTATTACATTCCCACCAGAATAATTAAATATTTTTATTTATTTACTCTTGGTCAAAATGCTAATTTCATGGGTGTAAAATGATTTTTCATTCTCACTTTAATTTCCTTGTCTTTCTGATGTGGTTGATACATTTTTGCAAACATGCATTTTTAAAATAATGATCTGCTCTATTCATTTTCTTTGAAGTGTTTTTCTTATTAATTTATATAAATTATTTCTACCTGAAGATTAATAGCTCTTTCTCTAAATATACGTATTCATATGTGTGTGTATATATATATAGATACGTATATTTATGAGTAAAAGGATTTGTTTTATTTGTTTTCACATACCCAGAACCTAGCACAGTTTTTGACACATGGTCAGATTTTAATTTGTCTTTTTTTTTGAGACAGAGTCTCACTGTGTCACCCAGTCTGGAGGTCAGTGGCAGGATCTCTGCTCATTGCAACCTCCACCTCACAGGCTCAAATGATCCTCTCACCTCAGCCTCCTGAGTCGCTGGGACTGCAGATGCATGCCACCACTCCTGCCTAATTTTTTGTAATTTTGGTAGAGATCGGGTTTCACCATGTTGCCCAGGCTGGTCTCAAACTCCTGAGCCTAAGCTATCCACTTGTCTCAGCCTCCCAAAGTGCTGGGATTACAGGCTTAATTAGTCTTTGAGAGGCAATAGAGTATAGAGGTGAAAAAGGCAGATTCTAGAATCAGACTGCTTGGATTTAAATCTCAGCTTCACCACTGACTAGCCGTGAGAGTTATTTGCCTTCTCTGTATCTGCAAAACAGAGATAATGTATCTGCCTCTGGGCTGTTGGGAGGATTAAATGCATGGTTGTATCTGGCAATCCCTTCAACCATTGTATCAGTTTCCGCTGTATGATAAATCATCTCAAACTTAGTAGATTAAAACAATTATTTCTGTAGCACATGATTCTGTAGTCTGGCAATTTGGAACTGGACTTAGTTGGGGAGTTCTTTTTCTGGGCAGCAGGCTCAGCTGATCTGGCTGGACTCATTTAGCAGCGGTGATCAGCTGGTCTCCCAGCTGGGAGTTGCCTGGTCAAGAACAGCCTCACTGTGGATGAGTCATCTCTGCCCCATCTGGCCTCTCATCCCCCAGCAAACTTACCTAAGCTCATTCATGGTGGTGTCAGCACATGCATGATGGGTGTTTGCCATTGCCTCATAGCAAGTCTATAGGGCAGGCCTAGGGTCAGCGTGGGAAGGCATGAGCAAGGGAGGTGTATCCCTGGTGAGTGAGATAACAGGGAGGCCTGGACAAAGTGGGCCATGACTACAATCAATCCTTCACACTCTGCTAGGCTTCAAACTTTCATTGACAATGAGTCTAACCTCACATTTTGCAGAGGATATAAGTTAAGTGATATTGCTAATTCTCTTTCTTCATCGACAGGTAGGATAGCGTAAGGGTTAAAAGCCTGAGATATACAACTGTACTGCCCGGCTTCAAATCCTGACCCTGACACATATTAGCCATATAATCTTATATATGTGATCACTTAGTTTCTTGGGGGTTAGTTTTGCCATCTGTAAAATGATTGCTGAGAGAATGAATGAGATCACTCATGTAAACAATTTAAGATACGGCCTGGCATGTAAAAAGCTCTCACTGCATGCTGACTTTCATGTCTTGAGCAAAGCTATGCTTTTTTCTCTTCCCATTTGGTGATTACTGCTTTCAACCTAACGTGGGGGATGGGTGTTGGCTTTATAGTCAGATGGATCACTACAAGAATCCCAATTCCAACCCTTTAATTTATTAAACCTAAAATAGTACTAAACACCCAATATATGATAAGTGCTGGGTGCCAGGAAAATCATGGAGAAAGACCAGACAGAGTTCATGGGACTAATATTCTCGCAGGAATGACAGAGAGTAACAAAGAGATAAGGTGGCTTCAAACAGATACTAAATAGAGAAACGTGACATGGAAGTGATCACAGAGTTGGGGAGTCTGTCTTAGACTGGATAGTCAGGGAACTTCTCTTTGAGAAATGGAAACCTGATTGGTAAGAAGGGAGGAAAACATCTTAGGCAGAAGAAAGAGCTAGTGCAAAAACTCTGGGAAAGGACAAGCTCAAGCAATGAGGGAACAGCCAAGCAGCTGGTGTGGCCACAGCACCATGAGCGGGCTTGTCCCGAGAAGCAGCAGGTGCCAGATCAGATGGGACCTTGTAAGTCAAAGGCCTTTGAGCCACACACAAAGATTCTTGCAGAATCCAGTCTAGGGCCTGATGTGGTGGCTCATGCCTGAAATCCCAGCACTTTGGGAGGCCAAGGAAGGAGAATTACTTGAGCTTAAGAGCTCAAGATCAACCTTGGCAACATGATGAAACCCCTTCTCTACCTAAAGTAAAAAAAAAAAAAAAAAAAAAAAAATTAGCTGAGTGTGGTGACACACGCCTGTAGTCCCAGCTACTTGGGAGGCTGAGGTAGGAGGATTGCCTGAGCCCAGGAAGTTGAGGCTGCACTGAGCTGAGACTGAGCCACTGAACTCCAGCCCGGGCAATAGAGTGAGACCTTGTCTCAAAAAATAATAATAATAAATAAAAATAAAGTCCAGGCTCCATTCCATAAGTGCTGTATGACCTCAAGCAGCAAAGTCACTCACAATCCTGCAACCTGATATGATTTCTTCCAGTCTTTTTTCCTCTAATTGAATATACATTATAATATATGAGTATGCATTTATATTTATAATATAATATATACATTTATAGTATATGGGAAGATATACTTCCCAATGTACTTCCCATGCATTGGGATGCTATTTGGGAAGATATACTCAACCTCTCTCCTGTTCAGTGTTTTCTTTATAAAAAGCTGGCGGGACATGGCAGCATCCAGAGGCCTTGCAGCGATGCAGCCAGCAGGGTCTCTGCATGCAGCCCACGCAGCGGTGCAGGCTGTGCACTCTACAACTCCACCGGCACCACTGAGAGCGATACAGGGAGAATGATGTCCCTGGAGTGTGTGACTAAGAGGCCTGTTGTCTGGTCCCAATACTTTCCAGCTCTGCTGCTGTGAGACCCTACTCCTCACTCCCTCTTTAGCCCAGAGGAGAAAGCCTGGGTTGATATCACTCTGGAAATAGTTTCTGAATTTGAGATTAACCAGGACCGCAGCGTCTCACTTACAGACACCCAGAAGGGTCGTGAGGGAGGAACTCTCACTCAGGGAGGAACTCAGACTCTGGAATATGGCTCCACGACGTTCCAGGGCTTTTGGGACAGGCTGACAAGTTGATGAATGCCAGCTGAGGGAAAGTGAGTTAAAGGATAGAGGCTAATTGGCTTGGGATAATCTCTGACTGCAGAAGTCTCCCTTGCAGATGCCATTGTCCCATGGTGAAGATAAGCATGGGAAACAGGAAATGCCACCCAGACTAGAGTCACAGCCACACTGTGAGATCACAATAGCACCATTTCCTGAGTACCAGTTGTGTGCTTTGTGCTGTTCTAGGTGCTCACAAAAGCACGACTGTATCAACAGAGCCACTGTCCTTGTTTTCATAAGGATATGTGGGTCAGGAGTGTGCTCCCAGGCTGCTATCAGAAAACTGGCTAAAATGAAACAAATAGGGTTTTAATGTTTGCACATGGGGAGAGGTCTAGAGGTAGCGGGGCGCCCATGTTGGTTTGGTTGTTTGACCATGACATCATAGATCCAAGCTCCTTCAGTTGTTCTCTCTGCCGTCCTTACATATTGACACATGCTTGTTTCCTCATGGTTGCAAGATGGCTGCTGCCAGCCCAGCAATGACATCCACTACCATAGCATTTCCAGCTGCAAGGGAAGTTGGAAGAATGTCATCCTTAGGTCAGGGAATTCAAGCAGAGGCCATTGCACTGATAAAATATAGGTCTATGATGAGAGAAGCATAACCTCGTGTTAGATTTTCTCTTTCTCTGTCTCATCCTCTCTGTTCTTTCACCCTTGCTTCCTGGTGCTACCTTGAAAATAGACTATACGCAAGACCTTCTCTTGGGAACTATGACTGGGGAACCCAAATTTTCACAGGGACCAAAGGACGTGGAACTGAGGGATGGAGGAGAGTATCTATAGAATTTTAGAGGGAGGAAAAGGGGAAAGGAAGAAACTGATGTATTGAGAACCATTACACATGGGAGCTCATTTAATTCTCAGACAGCCTGTAGGCTACATGCAGTGTTTCTATTTACATGGGAGGAAACTGGGGCCCAGAGAGCTTGAACATCTCATTAAAGTTACTCGAGAGCTAATGACTCAGATATGCTCTGCCGGACTCTACACCCGAGTTACTTCCTCCAGAAAACATTTCCATCAGGCCGTTCCTCTCACACCTCTAATTAACACTCACTCCATTCTGCATTGTAATGATGATGGCTTTCTCCCCCATAAAAATTGTGAGCTTGTAGAAGGCAGGAATGGGCATTTATTTATCTCTCTCCCCTCCACAGTCTTGAGAGCAGTGCCAATATTTGGACAGTTTAGAGTAAACATCACAAAATAGCTATGATCTTTGACTTCTCTCACTTATAAATAAAGATGGGTTATTTACCAAATACTGATACAACATACTTGATTTTTGCTGACTTTCTTTAAGTGGCTTTTAAAGACTGATGGAATGCTTCTATTTGTTGACCATTCTGGTTTTCTGTAAAAACCCAGGGTAGGGTCAGTGAGGTCAGTCTGAGAGCAAGCGTGCCCTTGTGATGCCAATGCCCAACGGGTCTGATGGCATTTTCCCCTGCGGACGTCCTACTGCCTGGCTGGCAATGTATTAGCCTGCTCTCACACTGCTCATAAAGACTTACCAGAGATTGGGTAATTTCTAAAGGAAAGAGGTTTATCTATAAAGGAAAGAGGAACTTACAGTTTTACATGGCTAGGGAGGCCTCACAATCATGGTGGAAGATGAAGAAAGAGCAAAGTCATGACTTACATGGCGGCAGGCAAGAAAGCTTGTGTAAGGGAATGCCCCTTTGTAAAACCATCAGATCTCATGAGACTTATTTGCTATCATGAGAAGAGCATGGGAAGGACCTGCCCCCAAAATTCAGTTACCTCCCACTAGGCTCCTCCCACACATATTAGAATTGTGGAAGCTACAATTCAAGATGAGACTTGGGTGGGGACACAGCTAAACCATATCAGCAAGCAACTGCACAATGCTGAAGGGAAAGAAAATGAAAACAGGAACAAGAGAGGGGAAAATAAATAGGGCGGGGGGTAGTTTAGGTTATGGATGCCCATCTCTTCCTTTCCCATAAAACTCCGAGATTGTCAAAATGAAGGTTATAATAAACTTCAGTTTCATAAGAAATGGCCTGGGGGCAGAGTAAACCTCTCTTTCCTGCTCCTGCACCCGTCACTCCTCCTCAATGAGAATCCCTGAACACCCCAACAAGAGACTTATATTTGATAACAAGTATAGTGGTTAGCAGTCACAATTGTGGGATCAGGTATAATTCAGATCAGGAGACAGAAGGCTAGGTTTCAGGGCCAGCTCTGCTCTGATTATCCTTGTGACCTTGAATGAGACCCTTGGACTCACAGAGAATCAGTTGTTTCATCTGTAAAAGGGGCTCAATTGAGGCAGTGAACACATCCTTCTTTCTCTGTTTCATTGATTCTCTGACAGGCTTTTACTCTTGTGAACACTTCAACATCTCCAAATATAGGATGAGTCATACAATCCCTAGAGTCTCAGAATAATTCAAATTCAGTATTAAAGAAACAATTCATGCTCAGGACATGTGGGAGAGCCCCCGCCTCTAGAGCTTATGAGCTGGTGGATAACTGACTTAGAAATCCCAGAAGGTGTTTTGTATCACATCTGAGAAAATCTGTTGGGGAAAAAAATGTGAAACAGAATAAAGATTTGGCAAAGGCTCATGCTGTGGGAACACAGGCTGTGGGGTGGTTCTTGAAGTCAGACATCTTGGTTGCAGTCAGGGCCAATATTGGGGTGAGGCTTAAATAATGCAGCCGCAGTTCAAACCGCGGTCTCTCATGACCAAAGGTGAAGTTAAGGAGGCACTGGTTCTCAGGGTTGTACAAGTGCATGGGCAGCACATGCAGGGGGAACCTCATTTCCTTCAGCCTCCTAAGCTCCTCTCTTGCCTCAGTCTTGTCCCAGCCTTAGATGTAGCTTGGTCCTTTTGGGACCCACCAGCTGTGGGTCTTGGGCAGCTCGGCTCCTCCTTCTTGGCTGCAGGTATCTGACCTATAAAATGAGGAGGGAGGATCTAGATAACACTGTTTTGATTATGCCTTTATGTTGTCTGTCTTTGCCACTAGACAGAAAACTCCCAGGGACCCTGACCACTGCTGGTTCATCTGAGAGGTCTGCCATACTCACAGTGAGTGGCCCTTAGTAAATGCTAATGATCCTGTTTGTTGAGTGGTTGTAGTGATGACTGGTGTCAGCTTGGTTTCCTATGGCATAACCATCAGTGGCTCCCAGCTGGCTTTGGAATTAAAGACACCTAAGTTCACATTCAGGTTCCTAACTTACCAGCTGAAAATCTTTAAGATACTGAACCTCTCCATATGCTTCAATTTCCTCACCTATAAAGTGGGAACAATACAAGTCCCTACTTTAAATCATTGTTGTAAGGATTCTGTAAGGTCATGGAAGGAAAGTTCTTAGAAAGGCACCTACTACGGAGTAAATGCACAATCAAGATTAGTTGTGGCTTCAGTTATTAGTGTCACTGTCACCTCCCTCAGCCTCAGTGTCCTACTCAATGAAGAACACAGAACATTTAGGATAACGCCGTCTGAACAGTGCTATATCCTCAGTTCCTAAGTATTTTTCAAGACAAATGTGTTTTGTTTGTATCTGGGATTCTGCACCAGTTTTCATAAAGCCTCCCTAATTCCTTGCTAAACTTTCTCCTCTAATCCTGATGAAACAAAAGCCTTGGAGAAGCATCTTCCAAGAGCTGCAGGGACTAGACCCACTTCAATCCACTTCTCTATACTAGAAAGCACTGTCATAATCAAAGGGTAACCCAGTATATCCTGAAATCCTGCATGACTCTGGATTGAGGTGATGACTTTCAAAAAAACAGTCCAAAAAATGGATAGTAATTTGGTATTATGATTTCATTCTTGCATCTCTTAAATAGCGTTAAAGTGGATCCAATTGAAAAGGGAGACTAATGTTCTTAAATTCCACTTTAATCACTATTGAGATTCAAGAGTGACAACTCATCACTCCTGTACCCCTCTTCCAAGTTTAGGAACAATTAAGATATATTCACAACAGCCAGAAGGGTGAAGATTGGATCAGCAATAATTCTGCTACAACAAGGCTAGAAGACATAGCTGGGATCTAGGCATAATCAGGTGACCTATGATCATCTGTCTTCCCAAGGACTTAGGAAAGTCTGCAAAGCAGGTACTTAAACTCACTTGCATTGGGGAGAGAGAGTCCTTACTCTATGTGTGTTAAGAGACAATAAGAAGACTAAGGGAAAGAGAGAGAGAAAGGAAGAGAAAGACAGACAGACCCAAAATAATCAAAGTCATCCAGATCAACAGCCTGGACTAAAATATAAGCAGATATCAGCTTTTAGCCACTCTCCCAGTCGAATGTATTTTCTGCCATCTCTCCCTGGCAGCCAGGAAGAAGGGGGCCTGGGGGAAAGAGAGGCAGGGCAGAGAGGGGCTGGAAACGTTCCTTTAGGTGAAGTTCCTCTGTGACGTCATGAGGACAAGGAATGGGGCATGTATAGCAATGCATTCCTATTTCATCCCACGCACCCCTGCTTGACACCTGTGATTCCTGGCAGCCCCTCTGACTCACCGCTCTGTCACACATTCCCTCCTTCCCATTTTAGCTGATGTTTTTGTATTCATCAGCTTCCCCATTCCTGTCACTCCACATTTTCTGCTGTCCTTCAGTAGCAGAAAAGCCCCAAAACCAGAGAACTTGCTTCCATTCCACAAACAGCAGTATTTCAGTCCAGCAATGCTGTCTCATGGAATCTTCTACGATGATGGGAATGTTCTGTATCGGCATGGTCCAGTACATCAGGCAGCAGCCATACATGGCTATCAAACCCTCGAAATCCAGCTAGTCCAACTGAGGAACCGAATTTTCAATTTTAAAATTATAATCAATTTAAATTGAAATGGCCACATATGCTGAGCGGCTACTCTATTGGACAGCTCAGTCTTACAGAGTCAAGTACTTTAAAGAGATAAAGATAAACTTTTTGGTCCATTTTTCTTCCAGGCTCTTAAAATCTTTCACGGCCCTGATTCTGCTATTAGAGAGCCCTGGTGTGGTGAAAAGAAGGCTGGGCTGGGAACCGAAGGGCATGGGTTGGAGTTGTGGTCCCCAATTATTGTCTACATGACTTTGAACAAATGACTTGATTTTGGTTTCTTCATCTGTCATCATAGCATGTAATTTTTAAAAAGATTAAATAAGACAATGCCATGACATTGTCATGTACCATTGGAAGTTTCATTTCATTTTTCTAGCCTCTTATGGGGATTATGTAACAAATCAGTTCTCCTTTTCAGTGGTAACATCTTCAGATGTGCTCAGTCTGCCTTCGGCATCATTATCCAGGAAGCATATATCATTGTTGAATAGGACAGGAGTGAGAACCAAGCAACCTTTCTCTTTGGCATGAATTTGCCTGCATTTTTAGATAAATTGTTCGACAGTGCCATTGCTAAGTGTGCTCTTATTCATCCCATATTTTATAATCATATCTGCAAAAATATCAAGAGAAATTTTGTCAGAACTCTAGATGATACTGAGATATGTTTTATAGCCTTAGCCGCTAGAATGTTTCAAAGGGCCTGGGTTTGTTTTCAATTGCTGTATAACAAATTATCTAATACTTAGATGTGTAAAACAACATTTGTTATCTCGTCGTTTCTATGGGTCAAGAATCCAGGTGTGGCTGAGCTGAGTGGTTCTGGCATCTCTTAAGGCTATCCTCAGGCAATCACCTGGGGCTAGTCAACTGTCAGCTCAAGGCTTGACTGGGGGTGACCTGATTCCAGGCCATTGGCAGGTCTTGGTTCCTCATAATACAGGCATCTTTATGATCTGCTTAAATATCCTCACACATTGCTATCTGGCTTCCTTGTCTCCTGGGCTATCTCATAATATGGCAGCTGACTGGGTGACCCAAGAGAGAAGGAGAGATTGCACTCAGGGTGCCATCATTTTATCACCTAGTCTCATAACCCACCTAGTCTCATAGCCCTAGCCCAGTCACATAGCCATGTGACCTAGCCACAGTGATTTTACGTCTGAGTCTCATACTTAATATCTTGACGCTCCTCCCATATTCAATTTACTAGGACCAAGGCCAGACCATACTGAAGAGGAGGGATATTATACTCTACCTCTTAAGGGGAGAAGCATCAATGCATTTTGGATATACCTCGAAAATCAACACAACACCTCAAACTCAAATGGGCAAAACTCAACTAATGATCTTCTTGTACAAACTTAGTGTTTCCTATTTTGGCTGATGATGCCTTTGTCCACCCATCTTGCATTGGAACCACCGAGCCATGGGTGATATCTCTTTCTCTTACACAAACTCTGTGCATCCGATCCACTACCATGCCCCATGTATGTTAACTCTTAGTTGGCTTTCAATAGTTTTTACTTGTTTCCAACTCTACCAAGACTATTATGGTCCAAGCAACACTCCTGTCTCACCTAGAATCATGGTATAGCTTCATAGCTTGTCTATCCATGTTACTGGACTTCACTTTTATCGACTCTCCAAGATGCAGCCAGAGGGGACTTTTTGAAAGGCAAATAATGTCATGTCACTGCTATCACCACTGTCTTAATATATTCAAAGAGATTTTAGAATGATGACCAAAATACTTAACTAGAAGTCCTGTATGTTCACTGACCTCCAAACTCACCCGCACAATACCACACCTGGCCACTCCTCAATGTCTTTGGCTGAGCCTTTGCCCTTTGGGTTTTCTCTGCATGAAACACTCTGAAGTCCCCTTGCTGTCCTCTTGCCTTGTTAATGTCTTACCTTTCAATTCTCAGCTCGGCTTCTGTTGCTTTAAAACAGAGTTGCTCGACCTTACCACTATCTACATTTTGAGACAGACAATTCTTTGTCATAGAAGGCTATGCTGTGTATTGTAGGATATTTAGCAGAATCCCTAGTCTCTGCTCCCTAAATACCAGTAGCACCACCCTTTCTTCAAATATGACAAACAAAGATATCTCCACACACTGCCAAGTATGCTTTGGGAGAGCAAAATCACCCTGGCTGAGACCCATTGCCTTAGAGAGACCCACGTGACTGAGTCAACCCCCCGGCATACGACCCTCTGTCATCACTCCTCCTAAGTTGTAATTATATGTGTATCCTGCGTATTATCTCTAATCCTTAGAGATGAGCAAGGCCCCCAGAGGGCAGTGGACATCTCTGTTTAGCCATCGTCATGTCCCCAGGATCCAGCACAGTCACTGGTACACAGAGAGTCTGTCAGATGAGAATGTATTTATGTTATTCTGCTCATCTCATCCATACCAATGAAAGCAAGAAAGGAATAAGGGAAGGAAGGAAGGAGGGAAGGGAGAAAAGGAGAAAATGGAGGGAGGAAGATAGGAAAAAAGGAAGGAAGGAAGGAGAAAATGGAGGAGGAAAGGAGGAGAGGGAGAGAAAGGAAAGGAAGGGAGGGAGAGAGGAAGGGAGAAAAAAGGGAGGAAGGGAGAGAAGGAAGGAAGGACGGAAAGAATGAAGAAAGGAAGGAAGGAAGGAAAAAAGGAAAGAAGGAAGGAAGGAGGGAAGGAAGGAAGGAAAGAAGGAAGGAAGGAAGGAAAATAAAGTAAGTCACCCTCACTGGCTCACCCCAGAACCCCAGATCTCAAGCACTGTTTCCAGACTCAGTCTCACTTTCCCCATGTGCCTTCTGCCTTCTATGTTTGTTCCATTCTCAGGTTTTCACCTCACAGTGGCAAGATGGCTGATAAAGCTCTAAGCCTACTCCCAGTGGTTCCAACAAACTCTCCAGTGGTGGGTCCTATGTTCTCTGATTGTCCTGAGTCAGGCCATGTGCCCATAGTCAAAGCAGTACTTGCAACCAGAAAGATGTGATGCTGTCAGGGGCCAGGCTCAGGTCACAGGCTCAGCCTCCAAAGCCAGGGGTGTTGTTCACCCCTCCTACAAAACACGTTCAGAGAGTAGTGGGAGAAGGTTTCAGGAGTAAACCTCCAGTGAACTATTGCCAGAAAAACAGGAAATGGATGCAGGAAAGGCAAAAGCCAGGAGGCATGGCCATGGCTGTCATGGCCATGGCTGTCACATGGCAGGAGTTCAGTGACACTGTGGTTGGGTCCACACGGCTGCTTACAAGCCATCTCTTAACTGGAGTTCACAATCAGACTAGGGAAAGATGCCGAATGGGTAATAACCCTAATAGCACATGGGTGTGGCCAGCGTGAAGAGATGATGAAAGAATGAAGGAATGAATGGATGAACACACCGTGGCAGCTTCTCCAAGCTTGGCACAATGGAAAGCATGACAGTAAGAATGCGAAGCCGTCACCCTGCCCAGGCCCTGGTGCATCCACAATCACCAGGGCCCACACTTCCGGTCTCACCAAGTTGATAGGGGATGATAGGAAAGAAAATAGCTTTTAGTGCAAAGCATGCCAAACAAAAAATAAATGCACTAAAGGGTCATGGAATATAGCTGAAAGATGCCCAAGCCTCCATTTTCAGAGAGAGAATGGAGGTTGTCAGTATGAGTAAGAATACAGTTCACATAGTGTTTGCTGATCACATCCTAACTATCAGGCCATCTACCCAATCCTGGGGAAATGTAGACCACACAGTGCCTAAGAAAATGCAAAGTCTGACATTCTGGGGTCCCAGTTCTTCAGAGATTTGTCTGGGACCCAAGGCTCAGAAAAGACAACTTCTTCACCCAGTCCAACCTAGAGAGAAAAATGAAGTGAGGCTCTTTCTGTGAAAGATCAGCTGGCCAGTCTTCTGAGCAGATGGATTTCTATACGACCAGTGGGGAGAGGATGACACAATGCCTCTGTTGCCTCAGCACAAAATAAGATCTCTTCCACTGTTGGTTAGTCTCACTATCTGCTTCCTTCTTTTAAAATTTCAAGTGTTTTCTCTTGAGGGAACTGTCTGAATTACTTTGCCTGCACTATACCTAATTCTTACTATAATGCTGTGAACTTTGACTTATTACCCTTGTTCACCCCAAATGGAAAACCAAGGCTCAAAGAGGTGAGTGACTGCCCTGCTCACATAGCTGATAGAATCAAGATTTCATTCCAGGTGTGTCTGGGTCCTGCATTCATTTGCTCTCTTCTTACCACGGCCTCCTAAGGTCCAGAAAGAAGCCTGCCACCAGCAGCCAGCTGCCCACTCACCCCCCACCTCGGTCTCACCTTGCCATTCAGACAGGGTCCGGTTTCAAATCTCAGTTCTGCCATTCACGTGATGCTGGCCAAATCAGTTAGCCTCTCTGAGATTCCATTTTCTCATATGCCTAATGGAAAAGCAGCACCTTCCTTATAAATTGCATATTCCTTTCCACTCCCTCAGTAGAAGTATATTTCCCCCATCCCACAAATGCTGGCCTTAGACTTGTGATTTGCATTAGCCAATGAGACAAGACATATGCCAATCAAAAGAGAGGCATTAAATGTGCATGACTGTCTTAGCTTGGCCTCTTATGCTCCTGCCATGCACAATTACATCATGCCTGAGTAGCCACTGCTACTTCAGTCTGAGTTCTGGAATGAGAAACAGGTGGAGCGGTCCTGGACTCCACCCACAGTCCAGAGCAGAGCTCCATAGCCTATCCCTAGGGCTGTGAGTGAGAAAAAAATGTCTATTATTATAAACCATTGGTTTTCAAGGCATGGTCCATCAGCATCAACATCACTTAGAAATTTGTGAGAAATACACATTCTCAGTCCTCATTTAAACCTCCTGAATCAGAAACTCTGAGGTGGGCCCAGCCATCTGTGTTTTAACAAGGCCTCTAGGTAATTATGATGCAGGCTCCAGCTTGGAATCCACTGTTGTAAATCACTGACATTGGGGATTATTTGTTACTGCATGAAAGCTGACCAATACATCTACCCTTTGAGGTTGCTATGAAGATACAGTAAGATAAGATGTGAGCAGCTCCTAGACTGAGGTTTCTCCTGATAGCCCTAAGCCTGGCATCCAAAATTCTTCATAATCTCATCCCTGAGACCTCTTCAGCCTCATCCACCTGCAATGCCCCATAAAGAACTATTCTCTTTGCATTCCAGAGCCAGAAAGAAGTTTAGAGGCCGGGTGCAGTGGCTTATGCCTGTAATCTCAGCACCTTGGGAGGTGGAGATGGACAGATCACCTGAGGTCAGGAGTTCAAGACTACCCTGGCCAACATGGCAAAATCCTGTCTCTATTAAAAATACAAAAAATTAGACTGGCATGGTGGCAGGTACTTGTAATCCCAGCTACTCAGGAGGCTGAGGCATGAGAATTGCTTAAATCTGAGAGGCGGAGGTTGTAGCGAGCCAAGATCACACCATTGCACTCCTGACTGAGGGGTGGAGTGAGATCCTATCTCCAAAAAAAAAAAAAAAGTTCAGAGATAAGTATATACAACCCCTAATACCCAAAATGAGTCCTGGAAAGGCCACAGAGAAGATTAAGTCCTCATCTCCTAACTCCAGGTCCCTACACAGCACATGGGCATCCCACAGGTAAAGAATGAACACAGGTGTATTTACAGACAGCATCAGCCATTTCACATGGTCCAAGACAGAGATCCCTGTATAGCCATTCCTAACATTCATCCCCAGCTTCTGAACCAGCTGTCTTAGAAGGCGTGCTGGGTCAAGGGGTGTGTGCTGCCCAACACTTTAGCTCTTCCATCAACAAATATCTCAGGACACCAGATGTGCAGGTACAGCCCTCTCTGCCTCAATGCTTCCCCCAAGGGCTGCCCTCAGCTAAGATGCCCTGGGGACAGCAAGGAGTGGTCATTCCTTCCAGCTTTTACATGAGGACCTTGTGTGGTCACAGAGATACTTGGCCTCTGTGTTTATGAGAAAGTTGTAGATGCTTTAGCAGAAACAAAGTGTGCAGTCTACCTCATCTTATAGTGAAGATGAAGTGGTCACCCCCTTTGTAAGATAGTTGGTGGGACTTTAATGAGCTCCTGTGTGTAAAGGACTGAACAAGGGGCCTGACGCAGAGCAGGTGCCAACCATGGCCGCCTGTCATTCTTATCCTTTCTCACATGGCTGTGGAGGCTTCATTGAGATAACTCACAAAAGAGGGTGATCCTTACCTGGCACAATGCTGGCATTCAGCACATGGTAGGTATTGTTACCATTGGTTTTGTTGGTTGATAGCATTACATGTCTGGTGGAACTAGCCATTGCATCCTGTGTCAATGTCTAAGTTAAAAGTTGCAGATGAAGACAATGGCTCACGCCCGTAATCCCAGCCCTTTGGGAGGTTAACGTGGGCAGATCACAAGATCAGGAGTTCAAGACCTGTCTGGCCAACATAGTGAAACCCCATCTCTACTAAAATTACAAAAAATTAGCCAGATATGGTGGCAGGCACCTGTAATCCCAGCTACTCGGGAGGCTGAGGCACGAGAACTGCTTGAACTTGGGAGGTTGAGGTTGCAGTGAGCCGAGATCACACCATTGCACTCCAGTCTGGGTGACAGAGTGAGACTCCATCTCAAAAATAAATAAATAAATAAATAAATAAATAAATAAATAAAAGTTGCGGATGTCTATGGAATAATTGTTACCTAAAATGATGGCTAATCTTCAGCAGGTGTGTGCCAGCACTCTTTTCTGTGGCTAGGGATGGACGCCATTCTCAAACTGGCTTAACCATAAAAGGAAATGTATCAATATAGGTGAAAAGTCTAGGCGTGGACTCACTCAGGCCCCATGGATCGGTCACTAGAATCTGATGACTTGTTCTGTCCCTAGACTCTGCTTCTCTGCACTGGCATAACCCCGATGCTAGCTCACTTTCTGCACATCATGACTCCTGGCAACTCCTACGCTGGCAAGGACCTCATGGAAGACAGCAGTCCTTGAAAAAGAATAGGTGCCCCTTTCCCAGCAGGTCCAACTGGAGTCCTAGGGATAAATCCCACTGGCCTGCCTGGGGCTATGTGTTCATCCCTGAACCTATCTAGGTGGCTGAGAAAATAGGACGGGCAACATGACCAGACCCAATGTCAATTCATCCTAGACCTCACCTGAACCATATGAAGTGAGAGTGGTAAGTTTCCTCAGAGAAAATGGTGATGCATTTTACAGAAGAGGGAAGAGTCAGTGGCAGGAAGAAAGCATCCTACTCTGTAGAACATGCATTCTGCTCTGGCTGCAGCATTTCCAGTGGGACATAGGCAGGCTGTGCAATGTTTGTCAAATGGGCTGCACGAGGGAGCTGGAAGCCAGTTCTTGGTGAGGGAGAGCTGAAGGCACTCTGGATGCTGGAAATGGATTTAGGAGATCAGGTGCTGCTTCTTCTGTCATCTGGGATTCTTTTGTCTCTAGTGTTCACTTAATGTTTGCATCTTTAATTGTTTCCCATAAGAGCACTTAGCCTAATAGTACATTTTATTTCTTTACATTTTTCTAGAGATGAGGTCTTGCTTTGTCACCCAGGTGGGAGTACAGTGGCACAATCAGAGATTACTGCAGTCTCAAACTACTGGGCTCAAATGATCTTCCTGACGCAGGTTCTGGAGTAGCTAGGGCTATGGGTGTACACTACCCCAACTGGCTAAATTTTATTTTTTGTATTGTATTGTCTTGCTATGTTGCCCAAAATTGTCTCAAACTCCTGGGTTGAAACAATCTTCTCACTTCAGCCTGCCAAAGAGATGGGATTACAGGTGTGAGCCACTATGTCCAGCCTAGAAGGATATTTTAAATAATTACTATTAGGATGATGATAACAAGAATAAAATAAATAAAAACCATAACTGTATTAGTCATCTATTGCTGTGTAACAACATTACTGCAAACTCAGTGGCTTGAAACAACACACATTTATTACCTCACAGTTTTGCAGATTCAGGAGGTCAAGCACAGCTGCAAGTCTGCAGTCAAAGTGTTAGGAAGGGCTGAGTTTCCATCTGGAGACTCAACCAGGGAAGAGCTCACATGGATGCCAACAGCATTCAGTTCCAACAGCATCCAAGCTCACATGGATGCCAACAGCATTCTGTTCCCTGTAGCTGTAGAAATGAGAGTCTCCATCCCTTGTGGCAGCTGTCACCTGGGGGCCACCTTCAGCTCCTAAAAGTTGTCTTCAGTTCCTTGCCATGTGGACCTCCAATATAATCCCTTGCTTCATCAAGCCAGCAAGAGAGAGAAAGACTCCATCAAAACAAGCTTGACAGTCATACACGGTATGCATCCTTTGCTGTATTCTTTTGGTTAGAAACAAGTCATAGGTCCTGTCTACTCTAGGCACTGAATACTGGGAGGCAGTCGTATGGAAAGCCACATTAGAATCTGCCCACCACTTTAACAGGTCGGTGTCTCAGACTAACTACCTAAATAGTTATGGTGGAATTAAATTTTCAGCTTCATTTTTAGACCAGGTCTGCATGAAATATGATAAAACTTCCAGTGTTCTTATTCATCGCTTGTGATCTCTTGACCTTGAACCAGTTGTTCAGTGTCTCTGAGACTGAATTTCTTCACCTGTAAACTGAAGGGAAATAAAAGCACCTTCTTCATGGTGTTGCAGAATTAAATGAGTTATGTGTAAAGTGCTTTAAGTAGTCCAAGAATGTATTTAATGGTAGATAAATGTCAGCATTTACACACACACTAAACCCATGTAGATTTTGAACAATGTGCTAGATTTTTTCCTTTATCAGAATCCTCCAAATACAAGATGAAAGCCTCACTTTACAGATGAGTAAAACAGAGGCTTGACATAGCTACAGGACCTACTTCAGCTACAGGACCTACTTCAGCTCTCAGAGTTCCTAAGTGGCTGAAGCAGGTTAGAAACTCAAATCTTCTATGATTCCCTAAACTGGAAGGTATCACAGTGACTGTCTAACCCTAAGACTTCCACCTGTTTCTCACAGCCTGATTTCTCAAGGGTTTTAAAGGGAGTAATGGGCTGACCAGGAGGGTGGAAGTCTAAGCCCAGAGCTGCATGCCACTGTCTTGTCCATCTTCTCCCTTTGCAGGAAAGGAGAGTAAGTCTCAGGGAAGAGAGGTGCTGGCCCAGGCTCAGGATTGTTCGAAGTCAAGGAGTGCATGAGAAACCAAGTCTGCTAACCGCCATCTCTCCAGGCCCCCTCAGTCCATGCACTTCCATAGAATGCTTCACTCTGAGTTTGATTCAGGGAGACTGGGCCACTTTAAATTATATGACTGACTTTACTCACTCTGCCTTTGTCTAAAACAACTGTAAAGACAACTGGAAATACCAAGCTAATGACATCTCAGGCTGGCACAATTCTATGAGTGGATACATGCCATTTTAAACACGGACTGCCTTACTAAGCAGTGGAATGCTAATAAAATGTGGGCAATAAATTGCATTTTAAAAGCGTCCTGGGAAACTGAGATTGCTCTTTTAAGAAACCCTATGAGGAATACTTTGATAGAGACAGAAAGGGAAAAAGAAGCCTTGAACAACGGAACAAGAATCACTCATTTGAGTCTTATAAATCCAGACTTTGGTCTACGAGGCTTCCTTTGAGCACATTGGTTTTTATGTGTGCAACATATGCCTGAATATTCATAGATAAATCAACTGGATAACTATGGCTGAAAAGCAACAGACCTGCTCACTACCAATCCTCTCACCTTGCTGCTACTGCACCCTCAAAATCTACTTCCACCCCTAAAATATCTTAGTCACCGAGGTCAGAGATTTAGAGAAAGAACAGATTGGCTATTTGGATACTTGAGAACTTTGATTTTAAAGTAACCCATCCTGTCACCTCTCAGAGACTCAGTTTCTTCATCTGCAAGTAGAAATAATATTTGTTCAACCTAAATTAGAAGATGATTTTGAGG
This sequence comes from Cacajao melanocephalus, assembly GCA_963573385.1. Lineage (NCBI taxonomy): Eukaryota > Metazoa > Chordata > Mammalia > Primates > Pitheciidae > Cacajao > Cacajao melanocephalus. The sequence goes on along the minus strand of CAUYLG010069466.1, from coordinate 71,194 downwards.
TTTAAATTAGGTGATAATACAAAAGCATTTATCCAAAGAAAACTAGCTAAGTGAGTGGAAAGAACACAGGCTTTGGAGTGAGACCGCTCTCTTTCTTCTCCCTCATTCTTAAGTACAGTCAGCCACCAAGTCCTGCAGATTCCATCCTGTTGAGTTCTCTGTCTGTGTGTCCACACTCCTCCATCCCTATGCCATGGGGCTCATGCAGGCTCCCTTCTTCTTGCACCTGTAGGGTTAAAACAGGTTCCTCCTGGGTCTCCTTGCATTGAGGTTTATTCTTCTCAAATGCAGTCTCCACATTGCAGCTAGGGTGATTTTTTTTTCAAAATGCAGCTCTTAATATCTCCCCATTGCTCACAGAAAGATAAAAACAACACAGCTCCTCTGTAAAGGGTAACAGAGTCTCCAGATTCTGCTCTGTCATGTCTCTATTTTCCTGTGTTGTCATACTTTATACAATAGCCATACCAAGCTTTTAGAGTTTTTCATATCCAAGAGGCTATTTCTCACCTCCAGATATTTTCTTGTGCTCTTTCTACTGCCCTTGGTGATGCCTTTATGTTTTAGGCAGGGTGAGCTAAGTTATGCTGCAGAAACAAACATTCCCTAAATTTCATTCTACATGCCCAAAGTCCCCACTGGGAGCAGGAGTTGGAGGAGGAATGTCTGTTCATTGTAGTCACTCTATGATTCAAGCTGAGAAAGCTTTCTTCTGTCATCACAGCAAGAAGAAAAGACCACGGCAAACCGTTTTCTATCTCTTAATTTTTCCATTCAACGCAAATTTCATTGACCAAAGCAAGATGGGGCGTGGGGGCATGGGAATGCAATCATACTCTAGCTTAGAGAGTAGGGAGAGCCAGCAATATTTGGATCAACAGATCTAATGATTTTTACACTTTAATGATTTTTTTCATGCACTCTTTCTGCCTGGTAAATGTATCTATACTTTTTGGCATAGCCCAAGTGCCTCCTCCAGGAAGGCTTTTTTACATATGCTTCCCTCACGGGCCACACCATATCTGCACTGGGTTGATCAGGCTCTTTCTCATCTCAGTTTCTACATAGAACACTTCTCTAGAGCAGATGCCACATCTCACTCATGTCCGTATTTCTTGGGTCTAGCATAATGCCTGGAGAGAGGTAGAAACCAAGTATCTCTACATCGAAGGAATGAGTGTTTTGGTATGTGGCTCCACAGTTGACTTGCCAAGTCCATGTACCCAAAAGCTTCCTGGGTGCTTGTGGGGATGGAAGGAGAGGTGAGAGAGCTCCTGGGGTTCTGAAGTCCGCTGAACTGCCCCTCAGACATCAGCAACTCCAAAGACAACTCAAATGCTGTAGACACAAAGCAGTCAACTGCACTTTCCCCTCCTCACCAGCCTTTCCAATCTGAGTATCTTTTATTTATTTTTGTTTTTATTTAATATTTCTTCTTTTGGCCTAGTTACCCTGGCCAGAACCTCTAACATGGTAGAGGTTAAATAGAAGTGGTGAGAGCAAATATCCTTGTTCCTGATCTTAAGGGAGAAGCTTTCAGTTTTTAAAAACCATTAAGTAGAGTATTACCTGCGGGGCTTTCATAGACAAACTTGAGTTGAGAAAATGCTATTTCTAATTTGTTGACCTTTTTTTAATAACAAAGAGGCTACAGACTTTGTCAAATGCTTTTTCTGCATTTATTGAGATGATCATGTGGTTTTTGTTAATCAGCGTGTCTCCAGATGTTGAAAAGTGTCCTCTGGGGGTAAAAATCACCCCCAGTTGAGAGTCACTGCCTTCGAGGACAGAATTAAATAGCACATGCAGAGTGCCCATTCCAGTGTCTGGGATGTAACAGACACATGATAAAAAGTGGGCTAGTTGGATTCTTAGCCTTCCCTTGGATACTGGTCAGGGCCTGAAGGGAAGTGTGAATTTGGGAAAGGGCGGAGCTGCCCATATTCCTCAGAGGTCTCCTCTATGACCTCAGCTTTAGAAATTTCAGTACTGGACAGGGTCCAGTGAAGACAAGTGGATTCAACCACATAATGTGTGCTCCATTAGGCTGAATTCTGCCAGTTCCTCCCCAAGGCCTATTCAGAAAAAAAATCAGGCTGGACATTATGGCTTCACTAGGATGCTGCTAGATCAGGAGCCCATGGCTCAGGTCTGTCCTTGTCTTGGCTCAAAGGGCCCCTGGCCAGGTCTAGCTCATACTTTCCAACCTGATGCTGTCAACACCCTTCATTGGTGTGGGATGAACCCCTGAGCATTGTAACAGGTGAGTTGAGAAGTGGAATTAATCAAAACCTTAGATGTCAGGTGCTTTAAATGCAGTATATCTAATCCTTATAACAGTCTTTCCAAGGGGACAGTTGTGCCCATGTTACTGATGAGGAAACTGAGGATCCAAGAGGTCAAGTGATGACTTAGTAATAAATGACCATGTAGGTGATTAGAACTTACAGCCTGAATCCAAAGGTAGGACTATGACTCCCACTAAACCATGTTGAATCACAAACACATGCATATATCATATACCACATGCACACACACTCACACCACACAAACACAACCCACACCCTGCTTCACGGAGCACTCTAACTACACATGTTCTTGGGATGCAAATGGATAGGAAGTCCAGGCATCTAATCTTCAAACAGTGGCATTTGCAGAATTTTGTTTCTACCTGCAGGTGCTCCCACTGAATTCTCTGTATCTAACTCAAAAGAGGTGCATCTTGGGACAAGCTAGAAGAAATGAGAGATTCAGTATATTTCTGAGCAGGAAAGGCAACAACAAGAGTGAGAGGTGGGATGGCAGGAGGGGTTTTCACACAAATGATGAAGAGAGGGAAAAGAGACTATTCCCTTCTTTATTTAGTTGCTAACTGAAAGTAATATTTCTTGGGTGTCCACTAAGCACTGAGGATGTAGACTAAGAGAAGACGGGGCCTCTGGTCTCAGAAAACTCTGGGGACAGGGCAGAAAATAGATGCTCACAAATAAGCAAGTGACCATCATTCAAGTGACAACAAGTACAAGTGCTGTAGAAACCAAGCCAGAGGCAGGTTTCCCACACTGACTGTTCCAGCACCTGTTGTCTCCCCTCTCCCTGGTATGTCCCGCAGAGCCTGGTCAATTTCTCCTTGTCATCAGCATTTAGCTCACATGGCAACTCCCAAAGCACCTGGTTTTTTATCCCAACTAGACAGACTAGATAAGCCTTCCCTGGGTCCACACGCAGAGTCCCCAAATGTGTGAATGGTGGAAATGATCACAGCGGTGGGCAAAGCACAGACTAGCTGCCAGCTCCACAAGGGCACAGGCTGCGTCTGTTCTCAATGCTTTCTTTCCAAAGCCTGGCATCCAACAGGTAGAAGCCATCGAAGCATGACAAACGGGAAATTGAGATGATCGTATCTGGAAAGATTGCTCTGGCCACAGGATGGAGAAGAGATTACAAGAGTCCAGGCCAAAGGCAGGGCTGGCAGGCAGGAAGAGAGGGCTGCTGCAGGAAACCAGTGGCTGGGTGAAAAGGGTGTGCACACATGAGAAAAGGGGCGCACTAGAGAGATATTTGACAGGTCAAGTTGAAAGAAGCCACTGAGAACAGGAATGAGAGAAGAGGGAGTTTTAGGATACACAACCTGGCTTCTCCCTGAGACAAAGGATGGAGTGTGTTCTATGCCCACATGACTAAAGGTTCTCCATTTTCAGAGAGATGAAAGAAAGAAGGAGTAATTAAATGTGCAGTTTTGCCTTTCTTGGGGAAATAAACAGAAATGGATGCTCCTGACCTTGAATGATTGAATGAATGTAGAGGCAAATTACAAATGCCTTCAGTGTCAGAGCTGAAAGAATTATTAAAGGGTTCATGATCCCAGACTTCTCCACTCCAACCCCTCCCTTCTCCCACCAAGCTGCTTGGCATTATCTGGCCACTGGAGCCTGTTACGTGAGTGACTTGCTCAGGAAGGACTCAGTGAATGCACAGGTCCTATGAATGTCTGTGCCACGAGGAGGTTAACAGTACCCAAAGCATCCCAGACTATATTCAGATTAACCTATTTCTATTAAGCACTCCCACCTGGACTCTGTGCTGAGCACTAAGCCATGAGATGCAAAAAGACAATGGTGAAGAAGACATCAGCCCCTGCAAAATATCTGCAGCATGAGCACTCACAGCTGTAGCTCAGGTAGAAAGAGGCAAGAGGTTTTAAATAAAAAACAATGCTCAGAATGCATTTAAAATGTTCCAGGCTCTGTTCTAATACTTTCCCTGTGCTAGCTTGATAAATCCTCTCAAAAACCTTCAGATGTAGAATTTTCTTATTGTTTGTTTTTTGCTGATGAGGCAAATGGAACTCCTGCCCAAGATTTTGTATATCTAATCAATGGAGCTGGGGTAGAACCCAGGTTACCCAGCCCCAGAACTTGTTTATGTGACCATCACACTATCTCACTGACATGATAAGCTGACATATATGAACTGCTGCTTATGTGCTAGCCACACTTTTGCATGCAATTGACATCTGTTGAATCCTCACAGTACCTCCAGGAGGAGAAATAGCGGTACCCGACCATGAGCTCTGCAATTCAATTTTATGGAGTCAGTTTCCAATTCCAGCACTCACTAGCCATGTAACATGGCCAAGTTTTTAACTTCCCTGTACTTCAATTTCCTCATCTGTAATGGGAGATAATTATATGCCGACTTTGAAGGCTATCGAGAAGATTTAATGAGTTTACACATTTAAAATTATGAAGGTGTAGCTGTAACAAAAGAAGTGCTTTTGTTACAGAAGGGAAAGTAAGACCTACTAAGGGAACTTGCACTGCCCGCTATGTCACAGCTGGCAGGTGATGGAGATCGACTCCTGCCAGAGTGTTCTAGTTCACTACCAGGGTGTCTACATGCTGCATCTTGCAGACCCAGAAGTTGATATGAGGAATGAGTGAAGAGTGAATCAACAAATGAACGAAACATGGGGTTTTGGTACCTATGACACTGTACCTGGGTAATTTCACATTTTTATTTCCTTTGACAATAAATTACCTGGAGTTTAAGGACTATTACCCCTTTTAGAGAATAAAAAACAACTAAGACTCAGAGAGGAGAAAAAAAATCAATCCATGCCATGACATCTCCCCCCCCCACCCATCATCACCTCAGTAGACAGACTAGGATTCAAGCCCAGGTTCTTGACACCAGGGTTAATGTTTTTCTTCTTTACCACTAGAACAAGCCGAGAACTGGTGCAAATCTAAAACAGATGCTTCCCCCTGCAAAACTCCTCTTAGGGAAGTGGAACCAGGGAGAATTGCAGAGGTGATATCCTGCCTCTGCTTATCTCCAATCAGAATGTGGGCCTTTGGGCACATGAACTAATTATCTGAACCTTGGGTCCCTTCTTGTAAAACATGCATGGCAAAACCCACCTTCTTGGATTGGGACGATCAGTGAGAAAATACAGCACAACACCTAGCATCAGACCAGACATACAGGGGGCATTTAGTAGACTGTCGTTAACTAATGTTACCATATATTAATAACTATAAGTGTGTTAATAATGATCTCAATTTGGAAGCTGAGCAAAGTAATGAGGAAATTGGGGCCTGATGGAAACACAGGTGGGTCTGCTCTTCACAGCCCCTGAAATACTGTCAGAGCTCCAGGGGGTCAAAGTGAGCTTGGTCAAGGGACTGTCTTTCTCTATTACTCTCCATGCAGCTTGTTGAGTTAGTAGCAAGCCACTGGGATGAAGGTGAACTCTTCCTGCACTCAGTAACCAGATCACAGCTGTAAACCCAGAAGTGAAGGGGAATATCCTTAGAGAGGCAGAGCTGCGATCACAAAACCCATGCCCTGAAGTTTCTCCATCCAGACTATCGAAATATCCTGCCACGATCTGCTCACGATTCTAGCAGACCTTTCATGTCAGCTTGGGGCTGCAAGGAAGAAAACCTTCTACCCAAAATGGCATACACAATCAGTGGTATAACTTTATACACAGAACAAGGAACATGGGGAAAGAAGGCTTCTGTGTTAATTCGCCAGTTCAACAATCTCGTCTGAGCCCCGAGTCTTCATCTTTCCGCTGTGCCATCTTCAGCAGGTGGGCCATGCACCCTCATGATTTTGAGAAGGCTATCAGAGCCATCCTTGCACTACCTTTGCAAAAGCAAAGAGAGGAGAATGCCTATCTTGAGTTATTTTTTTTTTTTTTTTTGGAAAACCAGGAATATCTTCTCAGAAGCAGCCAAGCAGAATTCCTCTCATGTCTCCTCCTCTGGGTCTGTGTCACATGGGCCTGCCTAACTCAAGACCCAGCAGGGAAAAGAAATTACCATGAATATCATGGGAGGAAGATCATCCCCTCCAAAGGGGGGGTTAACACTTGAGCACAATCAAACCCCAACCACAAGGAATAAGCATGGCGATGGAGCACTGCAGTGGAAACTGCAATGATTCACTCTCTCATTCCAGCCCCCCAGGACATGTACGGTAAGAAGAATCAGGGAATTGTGTGTTGACTTCACCTATAAAGAAGCAGAGACTGATATTTTAGTGGTGTCCTTGGCAGCTGATGCAGCTTACTTTAAGTCAAATGTAAATTCTTTTCCCACGTGGCTTCTAACAGGCAGATGCATACACAAGACAAGTTCAAGTTAGATTCATGTGCAAACACAGGGTAACAGGTTTGAGACTCTTATTTGAAATCATGTTATCCAGTTCCTCTTTAAAGCTTAACATCCAGGCCCGGTGTGGTGGCTCCCACCTGTAATCCCAATACTTTGGGAGGCCAAGGAGGTAGGATCACTTGAGCCCAGGAGTTTGAGACCAGCCTAGCCAACATAATGAGAACCTCCTCTCTACAAAAATAAAAATAAATTAGCCAGGCGTGCTGGTGTGAGCCTGTAGTCCTAGTGACAAGGGAAGGTGAAATGGGAGAATCGCTTGAGCCTGGGAGGTTGAGGCTACAGTAAGCTTTGATCACACCACTGCACTTAAGCCTGGGTGGCAGAGCAAAATCTTATCTCAAAAAAATAAAAAAAATAAAATACGAAGCATAGCGTCTGTGTTATCAATATACTTCAGGCTGAGCAATAACCTCTGGGTAGACAGACATAGGTCTTGAGAGTCATCTAATCTGTTTTTCAGGCAACATAGCAATGCTGACCTGGGGTAGGTCTGACTTTAACATAATTCTCACAGTTAATGGAGACACAAGCCCATCACAGCTGCAGACAGCTGGGTAGCAAGCAGCAGCCAGTGACGCCCTCCAGCCCAGGGTATGAAATATGCATCACCCACTTTAATGGGCCATGGCTGCCTGACCCACCATGCCCTGAAGTGGCTCACAATTATGAAGCTTCAACAAGAACAATTCTGTACTCTGCAAAGCTGATTCAGCCTTGACTTGCCCCTGGACTATGGGAAGCAGCTTTTCCTATAATCCAGGGGCAAGTCAAGGCTGAACCAGCTTTGGTTCAGCTACAGGTGTTCTCTGTGGGTTCTCTCCTTGAACACGAGCTATGTCTTGCTGGCCCATTACACACACTATCTTTTGTGCGTGTCTTCATTTGGTGACTGTTTACCAGCTAGCTATGGATGCAGAGGATTTACGGTGGAATTAGTTCTCTTCTTGTGGATCCCAAGGCCCTTTCTATATGATCTGCCACCCTGTGCTCTGGCAACATCATGTGATGACAGGAAACATCTTTGAGAGATGCAAAGAATCATAGCATTGAACATATCCTCTCTCAAAGCCAGCCTTCTGCACTTGGGTCTCAGCACTGACCACAGGGGGAGAGCTCATTGTCTTGCCTCTGACAGTGTTACTAGCGATCAAAAAAAAGAAATGATCAATAGTGAATTGTATAATTTTTTAAAATGCTCAACCTGTGAAGGTTAAAAAAAACCAAAACACCTCAGAGACCCTTCATCCAGAGGCTCTCAGCCTCCTCTGGTTTTCCCAAAACACCTGTGAATCCCTTCATAGAATAATGTTTTTAAATGCATAAAGCAAAATGCACAGGATTAGAGAACTACCAATTAAATTGCAATATGGTCATCAAAATAGCTTGTTTATTCATAATTATTATTTTCTGAGACAGGATCTCACTCTGTGGCCCAGGCTGGAGTGCAGTAGCATGATCATAGTTCACTGCAGCCTCGAACTCCTGGGCTCAAGTGATCTTCCCACCTCAGCGTCTCGAGTGGCTGGGACTTCAGGCACATACCACCATGTTCAGCTAACTTTTTAAAATTTTCTTGTGGAGACAGGAATTTCTTGCTGTGTTGCTCAGGCAAGACTCAAATTCCTGGCCTCGAGTGACCCACCTACTTTGGCTTCCAAAGTGCTCAGATTACAGCCATTAGCCACCATGCCCAACCTTTCAAACTAGTTTAAAAACAAACTGGTAAAAGAACAACACACAAGCTCTCTAATATCAGATTCTATAACAAGAAGTAATGGAGAGTCTGATAAGGGCCGTGTTTATGAAAATGACAAGCATCTTTTTCTTTTATCACAAAAATTTCTGTGATATCAACTAGCAACAATTTCATAGGCACCTCTGAGGGGATTGTGCTCTTTGCCTGTATTCACGATTGAAGCAAATCCTAAATAGTGGTTAAAAGTTAGGCAAAATGAAGATAAATTTTTTTTATTGTACTTTAGGTTCTGTACATGTGCACAGCATGCAGGATTGTTACATAGGTACATACATGCCACGGTGGTTTGCTGCCTTCATCTGGCATTTCTCCCATGTTATCCCGCCCCATCCTCCCCACCTCCTGCTGTCCCTCCCCTAGCCCCCACCAACATGCCCCAGTGTGTGATGCTCCCCTCCCTGTGTCCATGTGTTCTCATTGTTCAACACCTGCCTATGTTTGATTTTCTGTTCTTGTGTCAGTTTGCAGAGAATGATGGTTTCCAGATTCATCCATGTCCCTACAAAGGACACAAACTCATCATATTTTATGGCTGCATAGTATTCCACAGTGTGTATGTGCCACATTTTCCTTGTCCAGTCTATCATCGATGGACATTTGGGTTAGTTCCAGGTCTTTGCTATTGTAAACAGTGCCACAATGAACATAATAGTGCATGTGTCTTTACAACAGAACGATTTATATTCCTTTGGCTATATACCCAGTAATGGGATTGCTGGGTCAAATGGAATTTCTATTTCTAGATCCTTGAGGAATTGCCCCACTGTCTTCCACAATGGTTGAACTAATTTACACTCCCACCAACAATGTAAAAGTGTTCCTATTTCTCCACATCCTCTCCAGCATCTGTTGTCGGCAGATTTTTTAATGATTGCCATTCTGACTGGCATGAGACGGTATCTCAATGTGGTTTTGATTTGCATTTCTCTAATGACCAGTGAAGAAGATGGATTTTTATTCATCTCCAATAGGTTGAATGTGGCCCTACCAACGGTATGTCCATGCCCTAATCTCTGGAATCAATGATTGTAAACTTCTTCGGGGGGAAAGAAGTGGTCTTTGCAGACATAAGTAAGTTGAGGATCTGGAGATGAGAGCATCCTGGATTACCCAGGTGGGCCCTAAACCCAATGACAAGTGTTGTTATGAGAGGAAGGAGAACACACAGAGAACAGGAAAAGGCTGGGTGAAGATGGAGACAATGTGACCAGCAAGGCAGAAATTTGAATGATGTGGCCAAGGAAGCCAAGGAACACCTGCAGCCCCTAGAAGCTGTGCGAGGCAAGGGGGCATTCTTCCTGCAAGCCTCCAGAGAGAGTGCAGCCCTGCCGACACCTTCATTTAGGGCTCTGACTGCCAGAACTGTGCAATGATAAGTTCCTGCTGCTTTAAGCCACACGGCTTGCAGCCATCTGTTATGCTTCATGCACCACCCAAGTGCATGGATGTCCCGAATCCTAGCATAAGGACCCTGTCTGGTACCACCTTGTCTTCCATTCACTCAACACATATTTGTTGAGGGCTTACCTTGCTCCAAGTGCACTTGCTGGCACTGCGGACAGGGCAGCAGATAAGCTGCCGACCCTGTGCGCAGGGAACTTTCATTTCAAAGGAGTGGGTGCAGAAAATAAACAACTGCGTAATTAACAAACCTGATGTCAGGGAGTGATAAAGGTCTGGAAAAAAACAAAACAGTGATGTATTCTGCGTAACTGTGGGAGGAAACCTAGATGGGGTGGTCAGGGAAGGCCTTGCTGAGGACATGACCATTTCTCTAAGATTTAAATGGTGGGAAGCCACCAACAAAGGTGGGAGAAGAGTTTTCTACAGAATGAAGGTGCAAAGGCCCTGAGGCTGGAGTGCACTTTGATGAAGAGAAGGCTGCACAGACCTCAGCAGAGTGAGGGACAGTGGAGGAGGGGCCGTCACAGAGGCGCAGATCACTGGGGTCTCCGTCCGGGATCTCCTGAGATGGAAGTCTGCAGGCAGCAGGGTCATGGGGAAGTGCTCTTGGGGCTGTTCGTTTGAAAGGGAGTGAAAGGGAAGCAGAAGTCTAGTAGAGAAGCAGGGCTGCTCTGCACTCACTTTCAAGAAAGGCCTCTGCGGACCCCTCAGGGAGCATGAAGCTGGGATGGCCTGACACCTGCATGGGTCTGCTCCCAGCTGGCTGCTCCCTAGGGAGGGCAGTGTGACCTTGGATGAAGGACTCTGTGTTTCTGGGGAGCACAAGCTGCCTACACTCCAGAAGCTGGGTGTCAGGGGGCTCAGTCCTGAAGGAGAGTCACACACCACAGCGCCTACTATAGGTGGGAAACACCTTGGCAAGGAGTTTGAGCTTTACAGCTTCCCAGGTAGGGAAAACGAGGCTCAGGAGGCTGATGAGTCTCCCAAGGTCGCCCAAGAGGCTGGGGGCAGACACAGGCCGAAGTGCCTTGCTTCTTGGAAATAGGTATTTCTTCCATTATTCCGCCTCCTTTTCTAGAGTCATTATGTAAAATTTTGCTTCACAGTCTGATCCTCTGAGCTTCCCAGGGCCAGGCCACTTCCAAAAAGGCCTTGCTAGTAGTCGTTTATAAGAAACTATCTTGATCTGCCCCTCCATGAGACCTCAGTAGGGCTGGAGATGCACATGTGTGTACAACAATGCACTTGTTCACACACAAATGCACACATGTGTGCAAATGGGGGCATGCAAAGCATGCAAACTCACATATGCATGCACACACACTTCAATACCTGAGCATTTCCCTGCACTTCTGTATCTCTGGTAAAGCAAATTCTCCAGCCTTCTCCCTCAAGTGGGTAATTCATTACACCCCCCGGCAGTCATCAAGGGAGGTGGGGCCACACTTGGAAGAAATCACCTGAAGACGGATAACCTGGCATGTGTGATTTCTTCTCAGCAGATAACATCCTCCAGGGGCCCAAGGCACTCAGATGAGATGTCACCTTCTCCACAGAGAAAACATATTTTGCACACATTTCGGATTTGAGTTAACCAGCACTGGCCAATGACTGACTTCGGACTCTAATAACACTCTCATCTTCATAAAATCTGAGGGCAGCCAGTCAAAGCAAGCCTGGTGCTTTGCAGGGCCTGAAAGCAAACCAGACAAAATTTAAATGACCTCTGAGAATATCAGAAAAGGCCCGGCTAGAGCTCACCCCCACTTTGCAGTGCACTGTGAGTCTTTACACTTACCCTTAAGTTATGTTTTAAACAAAGCATGCACATGCTTAGGGTCAATTTCAGCCTTGCCAATGCTCTTAATGAGGTAAGTGGATAATGAGGGCAGCTTGTGCCGTCCATGCCCTCTAGATTTCGAAGCCATGAACTGGACCTAGCTGCTCCATTTCCCAGCTGTGTCTTCTTGGGTTTATTGCTTAACCCCCAAACCACATCCACAAAACGGACATCACAATCCTGGTCTCATATTTGTCCTGAAGACAAAGTGACACTGTATATAAATGTGCCTTTTAAACTCTACCTCTGGTGTCCCTTTCAGGAACTGTTGTGATGAGCTGCAGGTAGGAGAGGGCATGAGCTGCTCAAACACCCCACAGGCAGAAGCCACAGGTATGCTCCTGGGACTCCGCCTTTGTGCCTGGGGTTACACCTTCCCTCCAGGTCCACAACCGAGAGCCACTGAACCCTTGGAATCTGTTTCTGCCGCAAGTTTGAGGAGTGACTCCCGGCAAGTGACTCACCCTTGACCTCAGTTTCTTCATCTTCTTATAAAAGGCTGTCTGCCCTACCTATCTGTCCTTCTAAGTTCTGTGGTTGGAATTAAAGATTCCGGCCTGGAAAAGTGTCAGCCTGCTGAATAAAGTCTCTCATGGCTCACACTTGCCTCCATCCCAGCTGCTGCTGCCGTGGTTCAGGGGCATCTGCCTGGGCTCCGTGTCCGAACCACCCCCCTCAGCCTCCCCTCCCTGACCCAATCACCCCTCAGGAATGGCGAAGCAGTCCATCAGAGCTCTAAAGTCTCCAAACTCAAAAAATGCCACAGGCCCTCAAAAATGTGAACAAAAACCTCGTTGGTATTAGAACCACATCGCATAGTGGGAAAAACTGCAGAATCTTGAGTCAGACTGCCTGAGTTCAAATCCCATTTTTATCACTTACCAGCTGTGTGACTTGTGGCAAGTTCATTATCATCTCAGTGCCTTGCTTTCTTTACCTATAAAGTGAAGATGATGCTGATGAAGACAACAGTACCTACTTAATGGGAGACTGTGTGCAGATTATATGAAGTGCTGACCAGTGGCCCATTGTGAGCCCTCAGTAAGTGGTATTCTCATCCTGATAGAATCTTTCAGGTCACAGTTTCTAGTGCCAAAGACAACACTGCATCTGAGATCAAATAAACAAATGTTATTTATCCATAATATTGCAGCAAGGGAGGTAGTTTGCTGTCGCCTTCATCTTAGCAGGGGTTCAAAGGTGTTAGAAAGGAGAGTCAGTTTTATAAAATAAAAACAGAAAATGCTGAGGCAATCTCGGATTGTCAAGTATACTACGAAGGTGGGGGTTTTAGCTATAAGGAGACATCCTAATCAGTCCTCGGGTAGATTCAGCCACCTTAGCTGCAAGAGCAGGCGGGCAGCTCCTCAGTTTCAAAAGAGGTCGGATTGTTCAATATTAGGGGGAAGGGTTTCTGTGGCTAATGGTTTCCTGAAACAGGTCGGGGGTAGATGGGGTGTTTTTTTGTGGTCAAACTGTCATAATGCATAATCATTGATGTGGGGGTCACCAGAGCAGGCAGTTTTCACCCTCCTTCAGGCCCTCTGTCCCAAAAGAGTACCTGCAATGTGGTCACAGGGCCCCCGGGTAGCTGCCCGCCACTCCCCAGCTCTCCATGTCATCTAAATCCTCTGACCGCTGCCCATTGTGTTCTTCTGCCTACCTGGATTCTCAGGCTTCCCAGAAACCCCATGAACCATCCCACACATAGGGCTTCCACAACACCAGCCCCACTCCACCCTGTCCCAGTCATCCCATGGGGATGCCTTTCCTGACATTAATCCCTGAGAGAGACCTCCTCTGGGGACACCTCTGCCCTTGGTCTGGGTTGGCCAATCTATACTGGCACTGCTGCTTGCATTGCCCCCATGACACCATGTGTACATCTTTAGCCATCACCTCTCATCTCCTGCACTTGAGCTTCTGGGGGAAAGACTTTCTCACACCTATGCTGACAGAATATAGGAACATGTTTATGCATGAGCGACCCATGTGGTTTCCATGGTGGGTCTCAAAGGTGAGCAGAATTTTACCAAGGACAGATGGACAGTAGCAAATAAGCCCCTGTGCATAGGGATTTAGTTTGCTCACCTCCCATTCTGGGGGCCTAGAATGACTTCAGTATATTTGGCTCTTGACAAGTATGTATTGGACAAATGGCAGGAAGCCACTCTTCTCCTCCTTTACCAGATACTAAGTAAATGAAGAGGCTTAGCCCACAGACGAATTTCAGTAGTGATTTCTGTCACAGGAAGTGTTTCTTCTCCACATCTGTGAAAGCCTCCCAACAACCCAACCTTGGAGCCCCAGGCAGCTCTAAGAAGATACCAAGACTTCATCCAGACTAGAATCTGGATTCTCAAAGCATCAACCATGTTTGTAACATTCCCAGATTCTTTCTGAAATTCCCAAGAAAATGGCCCTTGGATGCACTTCCAGCTGACGTGCCTTCCACTTTATCTGAGTTTCATGAATTCAGGCTAAATCCTCTCACTTCCCAAGGCATGAGCCCTGGGAACCCTGGGTACTAGGGAGCATGTGTGTCTGTGAGAGAGAGATGGGGTTGGCATGAAGAGAGAGAGAACAAAATGAGTCACCACTGAGGAATGAAACACTGTGGTTATCGGTATAAAATATTCAAATCTCATACTCTTAATTTGTCACAAACCTTTCTCCTTGAGATCTGACAATTTGAAAGATAAAGACTTTTTTTTTGTTCATTAACTGTCCCTTTGGTATAGTAGCCTATGAGTTTTTCTGTAATGGGATCACCCCAAAATCTGCTTCTACAACTATAGCCACCTCCCCTCCCACATCTTCCCAGTATGCTCACCTCATGCCCACTGAAGTACCCACATATTTGTCAGACTGTGGCCTTTTGATGTTTTGCTTTTGGTTCAGAAATGTGATTCCTGTCACTGCAACCAGTTCATCAGTCTTGCCACTGGCCACCTTACCAAGTAAACTGTCCTCCTGTCTTTCCTTTAGAACCACTTCTGCTAGATTCCATTGCATTTTGTAAAATTCTCTTTTACAGTTATGCAATATGCAAACTATGATTGGTTCTGGGTAATCCGACTGCTTTTCACCGATGATGAAGATGAAGATGGTAATAATATGTGTGTTAAGCAGAATGACCCCCAAAGATGTCCACTTTCTAATCATGTGATCCTGTGAATATGTTACGGATGTGGCAAAAGTAACTTTGCAGATATGATTAAGGTGAAGGCCTTGAAATTGGAGGATTAGCCTAGATTATCTAGGTGGACCCACTCTGACTTCATGAATGCTTAAAAGCAGAGAACTTTTCCCAACTGTGGTCAGAGAAAGACGCCTGACAACAGAAGCCCAGTCACAGAGGTACAACATGGCTTGCTTTAAGAGAGAAAAGGGGAACCAAAGCCAGAGAACATTGGGTGGGCCTCTAGAAGGTGGAAAATCCAAGAAAATGGATTTTTCCCTAGAGCCTCCAAGAGGAAGCTAGCCCTGTTGATACTTTATTTTTAGCTCAGTAGGACCCATTAGGACTTCTGAATGACAGAACTATAGGACAATACATTTGTGTTGTTCTAAGCCACTGCCTTGGTATTCCTTTGTTACAGCAGCAAGAGGAAACGAATACAGTGATGTTGGTAATAGCATGCCTGATGGATTAAGAATTGTTTCCACGGGTTACGCAATGTGCCAAGCACTTCACACATCATTTCTCATTTAATCCTCACAATAACCCTGGCAAGGCAAGGACTCTTATCATCCACACTTTACAAAAGGGGACATTAGGCTTGGGGAGTTTAAGGGACCTACCTAAAGTCTCATGGCTTGAGTATGAGGAAGTCAGGATTCATGCTAATTTCTTTTAGACTCCAAGACTCAGATTCAATCAGAGAGCTCTGACTGGGATGGGTTTCCAGTGTGTTTTATTCTCTTATTTTAACCAAAAGCCAAGGGAGGGTGCCTGATGGTGCCAGTTGGTGCCAAGGCATTTTAACCCCATGTTAACACCAGTCAGGAAACTGTTGAGTAATGTTGCTTCCCAGATAAGCCAAGATTTTAGAGATGCACTTGTTATGGGACAGCAATTATTATTTCCATGACACAGGATCAAATCTCCACCTAAGCTGAAAAAGCTCAAGTTTCATTTATTATTCAGGGTTCTTTGAGTACAAGCAACAGAAATTGATCTTAGCTAACATACAAAAACATTGGAATTGGAACTGGAATATATTGGAAAATATGATAGACTATCACTAACTTAAAATTACTTGGGATTGGTGGCACACACCTGTAGTCCTAGCTATTTGGGAGGCTGAAGCAGGAGAATCTTTGATCCTGGGAGGCAGAGTTTTCAGTGAGCTAAGATTGCGCCATTGCACTCCAGCCTGGGCGACAGAGTGAGACTCCATCTCAAAAAGAAAAAAAACGAAGAAGAAGGAATATATAAAAGACAATGTGCTTTTTTCTTTTCTTTTCTTTTCTTTTCTTTTTCTTTTAAGACAGAGCCTCACTGTCACCCAGGCTGGAGTGCAGTGGTGCAACCTTGGCTCACCGAAACCTCCACCTCCCGGGATCAAATGATCCTTGTGCCTCAGCCACCCAAGTAGCTGGGATTACAGGCATGTACCACCATGCTTAGCTAATTTTTGTATTTTTAGTAGAGATAGGGTTTTGCCCTGTTGGTCTGGCTGGTCTCAAACTTCTGGTCTCAAATCGTCCTCTTTCCTCAGCCTCCCAAAGTGCCACCATGCCCAGCCTACAGTGGACTTCGGTTGATTCTTTTGGCTACCTGTTGTCATTCTCTCACACTAATGATTCCAGCAGCCCCCAACTGTCACCTGTGGAACCATACACCCTCCATTCTCCATCCACATGATTCTGGTGGTGCTGACTTTACCCCCGATGCCTGGGCTGGAGCATAAGCCCTCTGTCTAAAAATATTGGTACCTTCCTTCTTCCTGGCTTCAGTGATAGGTTCAGGGAAGAGCAGCTGACTCAAGACAGAGGGCAGACAATTTAACCCCAGTCCAGCTAACCCTGCATTTCTCCTTTTTCACCAGGTTTGATACTGGAGGGATGCAGGCAGGAGCTACCACAACCATTTTGCCATCATGAGCACAATACCTATGTAGATAATGGAGCCAATGCCACAGGAGGCTAGACAAGAAACGATGGAAGGATAAAAACAAACCCGTCAACATCTGTGTCTGAACTTTTTAGTCATTTGAGTCAATACGGTTATGTTTCAAGGCAGGTAAGAGCTGCATTTTCTGTTCACTGCAGTCCTTTAAGAGCTCTCAGGTAGCAGGGGATTGCTTCTAAGATGCGTGCAATGAGCTGTGGTTGATTGTCTTCTTCTTGTTCTTTCTACTTTTGTTTTATTTTGTCAAGATGCAAAGCCCCAAGAGATTACCTAGTAGGTCTAATTTCAAGTCTGAGCCTGCCCTTTTCATGTGGAGGGTAAGCATCTTCATGCATAATCCCCCAGTGGCAAAGTGTTTTCCAAAAAGAAATTAAGTTTGCTGTTGATTCCATAAAAAGTGGCAACTGAAAATACAAGTATTACAATACTGAGGTGAAACATGGCTGCAACTCCTGCCTCTTCCAAATTGCCCTCTCTTGGAGTTAGTTTGGCCAATCTTTCCTACCCTCCCAACTTGGACCCTGGAGTGCTCTATCCACATGTCTGTGTGTAGGGTCTGTTTTATAACTGGGCCTCCTGTCTAACATCTCCCATGACCCCATCCTGCCAGGCCAAGCACATTCTTTCTTCCCGGAAATGTGCCTCTTATCACTGCCCCTGTCCATCACTCGAGGCTGCCAGGAGCCACTTTATGCAATAGCCAGAGTCTTGCACAATCCAGAAGAAAAGATTGATGGAGGGGAGTTATGGGCCCTGAGTTCATTTGTTCCTGTGCTCAGAGCTCTTTGTCCCTGTAAATCCAGGGTTTCTGTCACAAATGTTTATGGCTCACACAGCCTGGCCTGCAAAAGGGAATTCCAACCCCCTGCTGCCTAACAATGTCCACCCCCAACTTTGTAAATCTGAGGCCTTGGTCTGGGCCAGGAAACACTGGGTAGAATATGCAAAGCTCTTAATTCAAGTGGTGACTCAGACCACAAGTGTCCCGCATGTCACTTCCCTCCATGTTCATGATGCCTCTAAGACTCTGCAGGCAGAGATCTGGTCCTACCCATGGATCCTCTGGATGGTTCCTTCCTCTCTCTGAGCTTCACTTTACCTGCTCAGCTACCTCCTATCCAGGGCAGGAGTCGCCTTTACAATTTCTTTGATAAGCATGCATCCCTGCATACCTCCCGTGCCAAGGACTCACTTGCTCACAGGCAGCCTATTCCATCATCAGAGACCTCTCAAGCTCTGCATGCATAGGTAGGGATGGGACTGAGGTCAGCGCAATGTGATTTCTAATCTCTTGGTGGCCACCCACTCACCAACTGCTCTTAGCATGGCTTTGAGGATCTGGGTCACACCGTCATGTGGTCAAATAAAGCCTCAGTTACTGGACACATGATCTGTCTCTAAGCCACTTCTCTTCCATCTATTTTAAAGCCAATGGAGTTTATAAGACTGAAGCTGGGATTTTACACTGATCCCTTTGAAATCCCAGAGACATTTTTGCTCACAGAGTTTATTTGTCTGTGTTCCAGAGTGAAGTCTCTGGAGTCAGGTAGGCCTGATTTGCATTTTGATTTCATCTTACTTGCTGTGTGACCTAGAGAAGGTTTCATAAACTGTCTGAGCCTCCACTTCCTCAGCTAGGAGGTAGGGATGATAAAATCCATTTGTTTTGTGAATGCCAGAAGGAAGATTCAGCAAATGAAAACAGAATATAAAAGTCTTCCACATTACCTGGCCCAAGGTCCAGTGAAAGGCTGTTATTATCCCATGCATACTTCCCCGGGGAGGATTCCAGGTGTATGAATGAATGTACTTTGTGAACTCTGGGGACACCTCCTAAGAAGCTGTGCACATCTGGGTGCCATTTCTCTGGTTACCATCCTGCCATGGCCTCCCTGAGGAAGCTGAGCAGGAGGAAGGAGAGAAGCGTGAACCTTAGACCCTGAACAAGTCACTCTATAACTGATTCCATGGTACTGTTGTGAGGATAAGGAGGAAGAAGGGTCTAGTCTTTGGGGTGCAGGCACTCTGGAAGGTGGAGAGATTTGAATGTTAAGTGTTAGACATCCTGCCTCTATCTTGCCCTGAGAAATACCCTTGCCCTGAGAAGTACTCTCACCCCCAGACCGGCACGGCCTTTAGCCTAGAAGGCTGTGTGATCAAGAGGAGGGGGCTTGGCCTTTGGGCCGAGGCTATATGAGTTGAAATCCCACTCTACCATCACACACAAGTTATTTTCCCACCGGGATTGGCTTTCTCTCCCTCCTCTTTCTTGATTCGTTTTTGAAAAGCTCTATTCTCATTTCTCCTTAAAATTTAGTTTAAGCAGAACCTTTCCCAGAAACTCTCAGAAGCCCTGGAAAAGGCTCAGGGTCTTTTTTCCCTGTTGCCCCCAGCCTACCCTGTGTTCTGACACCAACCACACAGGATTGAAAATGCCTCGGGTCAGTGTCAGCCTTTCCAACCACCTGGGAGCAATTTGAGAAGAGAGACAGAGTCCTATTCATCTGTGTCTCCAGTGCCCAGAAAGATGCCTGGCACCATGAAATTCACCATAAATATTGGCTGAGCTAATTAATTTAAAATAAAAACAGAACCAAAACCAGTTGGCTGGTTTCTAGGAACTATCTATCAATGACTGAAGATGAAGGAAAGGGAACAGGAATGGGCTGTTTCTTGAACCCAGAAGAAACCTGGACCAGGTGTGATCCAGATTCTAGTCCAAGTTCACCATGAACTGCTTTGGCCTTGAAAGAAGTGAAGTCCAGTCTCCCGATCAGCCTCCCTCCCTACAAATTCAATCCTTTCTAAGATCCCTTCCATTCCTAATGCACTTTGTAGAAGAAGACCGTTGACTAAGGTCAGGGCTCTAATCCTCCCATCTTCCCTTTCATCCCAGGACCAAGTCTTTCCAGGAAAAAACAGACCTCTGGGAGAGGACAGATTGTTATTGCCCCCGACAAGCCTCTAATGGGCTGCACAGTTTAAGACAAAGAAGAGAACAATTTTTTAAGAGTACATGCTTCATGATCCAGTCTTATTACCAGCACGTTTTTCATCCCATTTGTTTGCTTCTGAGTGATTTGAGGCATTCATTCTGCATCAGCAACACTTACAAGAAATATGAGAGGAAATAAATTTGCCACAGACACTATACACCATGCTGCAGTAATTACAAACTGCTGTCCTGAAAGCAGCCTGGGGTAGTTGAAGTGTATGAATGCATAATGCTAGGGAGGAGGAAAGATAAAAAAGAGAGAAAGAAGGAAGACAGGAAGAGGAGGAGAAAGAGGGAAGATGGGAGGGGAGGAAAATAGACCCCATCGATTATCAATGATCTATGTGACAAGCACAATGCCAGACTTCTCACCAGTGCAATCTCATGTAATTCTTTCAGGATTTGTGTGAAATAAGATGATTATTGACTTCAGGTAATGGAAGAGAAAGGGAGCTGAAAAGTAGAAAAACAGATATAGCAACAGTAGAACAGAACAATGAGAAATGAGTCAAATCACCCTGCAGAAGTTCTGAAAGGCCCTCATGCAGAGCACTGCGTTCTTAGAAAGATAGGAGCGAGGCTGAGGCTGGACATGGAATTGGCTGGAAGTCCGTATGCAAAGCAGGTAGACTCTCATTCATCCAATATCTACTGACCCCGTCCAGCCAGGCAACCAGACACACCGGTGCGTGCACATGGGCATACACAGATCAGAGGCTTATCTTCCACACAAATTGAACTGAAGAATTCTCAGACTCAAGACACCAGCACAGTGGAAAGGAGTGATAAGGGATCAAACAGAATCAGGAGGAATTGATAAGACCACTCCTGCCATGTTCTCAGAATACCAGCAACCAAGTTTATACCACCCAGGAGCATACGTAAGTATTTTTCTAGTAAGAAACAACACTGCAACAAGAATGATGATGATGATGACGATGATGAAAATATTTATGTGTAATAATCCTTTATTTATGGGGTATGCATTCCAATCTCCCCAGCAGAAGCTTGAAACTACAGATGCTACCAAACCCTAACCAAGGAATACCAGGGGTACCTTTTTAATTACAAATCACTTTGCAACTTCTCATTGGCATATGTGAATTTCCAGCATCACTGCTCTTGCACTCTAGGGTAATTATTAAGTAAAGTAATGGTGACTTGAACACAAGCATGGCGATACTGCGACAGTTAATCTGGTAACTGAGACAGCTCCGAGGTGACTCAGTGACGGGTAGTGTGGAGACTCAGGGCAGAATGATTCATGTCCAATTTGCAATGGAGTGGGGCAGTGTGAAATTTCCTCACTCTACTCAGAATGGTGCACAGTTTAAAGCAGGAATTGTTTATTTCTGAAATTTTCCATCTAATATTTTATGACTGCAGTTGACCAAGGGTAACTGAGACTGCAGAAAATGAAGCCTCAGAGAAGGGAGAACTACTGTAGGGCTTGACTCTGTGCCAAGCATTTTTCTAAACATTTCACATTCATTCATTCATTTTATCTTCATCTTAAACGATAAGTACTATTATTATTATTACCATTGTTTCTATGAGCAAACTGAGGCACAGAAAAGTCAATAATCCTAATACTTAGTTCTGTTACTAAGAAACTAGTAATTGTCAAATCACTGGCATTTCAGTTTCACTCAATGAAAAAATCAACTCACACATAGTCCTCCTGAAATGAAACCCAATAACACATAAGTTCTGTCTACCCATAAACAGCTCACAATAATCTTTTTTTATAATTTACTGACATCATACTGGGGATTTGCAAACCAGAAATCATAAATCATTAAAGAAAGTTTCCAGATTGGAAAAGACAGACAAAAACAAGCAGTGGGAGGAAAGAGTCAGAAGAAACGAAGCTAACACAGGAGATGGAAGAAAACTTTTCTAAAATTCATTTTTCTCTCCAAAAGAATCAGATAGAATATCTGTCCAAAACGCATAGGTAGCAACAAAAAAGAAACAAACAAAAACAAAACAAAAAAAATATTTTCAGCAATTAAACAGGAAAAGAAGAAAAAATAAAATCTAGAAAAAAGCATAGAAAGCCTGAAAGTTTTTAAAAAACAAAACAAAACCTCTCAGAAAGTATAAAAAAAATTAATAAAGGAGGAAAAAAGACTAAAAAGAAAAAAATCAAAATTCAGAAGATTAAACCAAGAGGTTTGACATATGGTCTTCCAAAATGAGCTAAGAAAAGAATAAGATGGGGCTGGACACGGTAGCTCACGCCTGTAATTCTAGCACTTTGGGAGGCTGAGGTGGGCAGATCACCTGAGGTCAGGAGTTCGACACTAGCTGGGCCAACATGGTGAAACCTCATCTCTACTAAAAATACCAAAAATGAGCTGGGTATAGGGGTGGGCACCTACAATCCCAGCTACTCAGAAGGCTGAGACAGGAGAGTTGCTTGAATCTGAGGGGTAGAAGTTGCAGATTGCACCATTGCACTCCAACCTGGGCAACAGGAGTGAAACTCCGTCTCAAAAAAAAAAAAAAAAAACAAGGTGAAATTGTCAAAGATATAAGAGAGGGAAATTTCTGTACCTGTAAGGTGTGCACATCCAATAACAAGCATAATAAATTAAAGGGCCCACTGAGCACTCAACATAATGAATAAATTGCCATATGAAATTTCAAAATTACAAGTGATAATTACATGATTCTAAAAGTTTTTATAGAGGGCAACATATAAAGAAACTGGAGGAAAAACAACAGTGTTCTTTTCAACAGCAACACTGGTACCTAGAAAATAAGAGAAAAAATTCTTAGATACCTATATGAGAAAAAACAGATTTCTACTTGCACATTGGCTAAGGTTCTGTTGAAGACAACAGAAACCATGCAAGCTGCTAGAACAGAAAGAGATTTACTTCTAGGATATTGTGTAGATTTTTAAAATATGATGTAACATCTGGAAAACAAGCTCTAGGCTGGGCTTCCAGAACAATTCTCGGCCCTCAGAAAGACATTGCTCTTGCTAAGATGGAAAGGTTGCTGCCATCACTATAGGGAATTATCAAATAAGGGAGCTTTTGACCAAAATAGCCTCCCTGTCTCTTCCATCCATTCTGTTAGAAATGGATTATCACACAGTTAACTTCCATCCCATTCCAAGTTTCACATGAGTAATTTGGACCAATAAAACTGGAATTACTTAGAAACCCTAGCTACATAGAAGTGCTTCTTCTTGTTGTGTTATGGCTTTTAACTTTTTATTATTATGAAAATGTCAAACCCATACTAACTTTGAAAGAGTAAGATAATACACATATATTTAGTCCTCAATTAGAGACAGCAATTATCCAGTTGGGAGGACACTAATGATGAGACTTAGTTAGGACACCAGAGGAGAGTCCATGAGATATCAAGGGAATGGAAGCAGCACCAGCAGGGAGCATCTCAGACTATAATAAGGATCTAACAAGGTCTCAGCCAATCTAACAGGGAGCTCCAGAGCAAAGATTTCCCACTAGGCATCTGGTATCATGCATGGATCAGTCACCGGCTGGGCGCTGCTGGGAAAGAGTGTGGCCTCAGCTCAAAAGCAGAACTGGATCCTGAAGGACCTAATGACTAGAAACTTCCAGCTGACTACACTCCGCAACTCACTGGTAAATGCTTCCTTAAAAGGAAATTGGAGCAATGAGTTCCTTCAGCTGTGACAGCGATTTCTATTATTTTGCTTTCTTTTTTCTCCCCAAACCATTTGAAGGCAAGTTGTAATCACTAATCATGGCATTTTGACCACTAATTACAAAGCAATATGAATCTCTTAACAACTAGATGTTTTCCTACATAACCACAGTACGACGATCACACTGGATAATTATGTAAAACAATAATATTATCTGACATGTTGTCCATATTCAAATCAAATTCCGTTAATCATCCCAATTAAGTCTTGTTTATGCTGCATCTGCATGCACATGCGCACATGCACATATCTGTGTATTTGAGCCATGACCCAATTAAGGGCTATGAGTTGCATTTGATTCTCATGTCCTTTTCGTCTCCCTTAATCTAAAACAGTTCTCTTACCTTTATGGATTTTCAAGACATTGGTCTTTCTAAAAATTCCATGTCAGGACCAGGCGCAGTGGCTCACGCCTATAATCCCAGCACTTTAGGAGGCCAAGGCGGGCAGATCATGAGGTCAGGAGTTTGAGACTAGCCTAGCCAATATGATGAAACCCTGTCTTTACTAAAAATACAAAAATTACCCAGGCATGGTGGTGCTTGCCTAAAGTCCCAGCTACTCAGAAGGCTGAGACAGAGGAATCACTTGAACCTGGGAGGTGGAGGTTGCAGTGAGCCGAGACTGTGCCACTGCATTCCAGCCTGGGTGACAGAGGAAGACTCTATCTCAAAAAAAGAAAAAGAAAAAGCAAGTGAGCAAGCAAGAAAGCAAGAACATTCCACGTCATTTGTCTTTTAGGATGAGCAATGCAATTTGTCTTCTTATTCCTTAATGACTAAATTCAGGATATAATTGTAATGTCTTTTATAGGTGTCATATACCCCACTTTTGTTTGTGCTTTAAATAGTTGTGTTTTATGTGAGTTATAGGAAACAGGAAAACAGTTTTTTTACATTTACCTACTTATTTACTATCTCTGGTGCTTTTATTTTCTATTGTAGATTTGAACTTCTATAGAATACATCTGTTTGACCTGAAGGACTTGCTTTAGCATTTCTCATACTACAAGTCTGATGGAGGTAAAAAATCACTAAATTTTAATTTAACTTAAAATGCCTTTATTGCATCCTTGTTCAAAGGATATTTTTGTTGAATACAGAATTCTGTACTGAGAGTTTGGTTTAGTTGTTGCTTTTCTCATTCAGCACATCAAAGATGTTATTCCATAACCTTCTGCCTTCCATTGTTTCTGATAACAAGTCAGCAATAATTCTTACACTTGTCCCCTACATGTAATGTGTCTGTTTGCTCTGGTTTCTTTCATGATGTTCCTCTTACCTCTGGTTCTCAACCATTTAACTATCTTACTACTAGAGATGAAACTCCTTATATTTATCAGGTTTTGATGTTTGCTTAACTGCTTGGATCTATAAATCATCAAACTTGGGGAATTAGAAACTATAATTTCTTCAAATGTATGTGTGTGTATATATATATATATATATATATATATATATATATATATATATAGAGAGAGAGAGAGAGAGAGAGAGAGAGAGACAGAATTTCACGCTGTTGCCCAGACTGGAGTGTGGTGTGATCTCAGCTCACTTCAACCTCCACCTCCCAGGTTCAAGTGATTCTTCTGCCTCAGTCTCTCAAGTACCTGGGACTACAGACATGTGTCACCACACCCGGCTAATTTTTTTTGTTTTTAGTAGAGACAGGGTTTCACCACGTTGGCCAGGCTTGTCCCGAACTTCTGACCTCAAATGATCCACCTGCTGTAGCCTCCCAAAGTGCTGGGATTACAGGTGTAAGTCATCATACCAGGCCAAATATTTTCTTTGCTTTTTGTTCACTAGCTTCTCTCTTAGTGCTGATGTGTTAGACTATTTACTAATTTCACACAGACCCCTGGGGTTCTTTTAAACTTTATTCAATCTTTTTTCCTTCTTTCTTTCCAATTAGGCAATTTCAATTATCTATGATCAAGTTCATTGACTTTTTCTTCTGCCATTTCCAATTTTCCATTAGACCTGTTCAGTCAACTTTTTATTTCTGTTCACTTGTTTTAGTTCTAGAATTTCTATTTAATTTTATAGCCTACTTTTTTTTTTTCTGTTGGATTTTTTTATCTGTTCACCAATTAAAATCATATTTTTCTTTATTTAAACATCTTTACAAGAGTAATTTTCAAATCTTATGTTTCTATTTCTTTGTTATTTACTGAAATTTGTGTTGTACACTGAATGTTGTAGAAAAGACATCGAAGAGACTGTCTTCAGTATTGTCCTTTCAAATTAACAAGTCATTCAATTACTGGTTAATCACTTGAACTTTTAAATGCTTGGTTTAACACTTCGTTTATTTAAGTCTATGAAAAGCTCAAGGTATTTTCCAAGCCTCTCTTACTCAGGGGGACCAAACTTTAAACTCATTATTTTCTAGGGATCTTTTCTGTGACCTTGGTTAGGCCAGGCCCATGGTATGATCCTTATTCTTAAGACAAAAGCTTTCTGGAGTCTCAGCTAGATGCTAGGATATTAACGATGAATTAAAGAGATATCTCCATTCTGACAGGGCAAGAATTCCAACTTTCCTTGCAATTCTCCATCCAAGAACTGCATGACTTCTAGTATCTGTGTTCTGCTTTTAACAGCATAGTATGTGCTATATGGTAAGGCTTGGATGACTTATCCTGCAGACACAACTAAAATTCAGCCAGAGAATCTCAGGAATTCTCCATCAATGTATGGAATTTCCTTTCCACAGAGGTTCCTCTACTCAAGGCCCACCCTTAGGATTCCATCTGCCTCAAGCCCATAATTCTGAACTGTGATCTCTGTTTCAACAGCTCACTAGGGCCATGCTCTCTGTTTCAGCTCCAGCTTATTGTCCTGCAACCAGGAAATTGTTCTAAGCACAGAGGTGGATATTCACAAGATTCATCTCAGAAGTTTCCCTTCTCTCAAGAATTGCAGATTTCCATTACCTACTACCCACTGTCTCAAAATAGTTATCTCATATTTTATCCAGTTTTATGTTTGTTTACAGCCGAAGGGATAATCCAGTATCAGCTACTGCATGATGACCAGATGCCTGTGAAATATATTTTTAATATCTCAGACTCTAAATTATATGAAAGCATAGAAAAGGCAGGATGAAATGGCCGTTGGGTGAGCAAATCCATGGTATGATTACCAACCTGGAAATATATTATCAATCAACTCCAAGAAAATGAGAATAATTTCAGACTTGCCAACACTATAATAATGATAATGGTAATAATAAATTTAAAATGGCCTTCTATGTTTCCTTTCTTAGGAAGTACTAAAGGAGGCACTTACCGAGATGAAGAAATAGAAAAGGGAGACGGAGGAGCCAAGAGACAGAGGATCCAACTGATGAGAGCAACATGAGCAAAGGGAGATCCCAGAGTGGCTGAAAAAGTGATTTATGGAGACTCAAAGAAAAACATGATGCAGGAGGCAGGTTTTAAGTACCATAAAAGTTAAACTGAGCCAGGCACAGTAGCTCATGACTGTAATTCCAGCACTTTGGGAGGCTGAGGTGGGTGGATCATCTGAGGTAAGGAGTTCAAGACCAGCCTGGCCAATATGGTGTAACCCTGCCTTTACCAAAAAAATACAAAAACTAGCTGGGTGACAGAATGAGACCATGTATCAAAACCCCATCCCTACTAAAAATACAAAAATTAGCTGGGCATGGTGGTGGACACCTGTAATCCCAGCTATTCATGAGGCTGAGGCTGGAGAATCACTTGAACCCAGGAGGTGGAGGTTGAAGTGAGCCAAGATCATGCCACTGAACTCCAGCCTGGGCAACAGAACAAGACTCAATCTCAGTAAATAAATAAATAAAACTGAATGCTTAGAACTGTGGTAATTATTTGAACAGCTATTTATAGGCATATGACATAAGGTAGAAACACTAAAAAAGATAATAGGCAAGTAGAAAATAAACAACAGAAAACCAAGGCAATTATTAACTCCAGGTAAAAGAAAAATTTGAAGGAGAAAGCTGATCTAACTGTGCACTACTTAGCTTAGCAGGGACCTCCTATATTTACATAGTCATAACTCTATAAACATTGTTATTGGTTTTACCCAAAATTGTGTACATATCTCGCTCAAGGATATGGGTGAAAAGACACAGGCAAGGGAGCGAAAGATTGTTTAAAACAAAATGGAAGGTCTCTCATTCAGATAGGCCTGTCTCAAATCCCAGCTCTACTCACTACCACTTACCTGGGTCAACTTGGGCAGCTTCTTTTAACTTTCTGAGCCTCAGTTTCCCCCTCTATAAAATGTATAATCTCTCATAAGATTGTTGTATTGAATAAAATAATATATACAAAGTCTCCCACACAAGTTAACACTAAATACATATTTCTCTCCAAGGTTTTCTTACTTACGCATCCAGACAACTCTTTTGCAAAATAAAGTGGTAAAATCGGAGCTAACCCAGCCCCAGCTCCCACAGCTTCCTCATCCAAGTCCAGCCCCAGACATTGGAGCAGTCTATGCTGCGATCACACAGAACTGCTCACCAGTCCTCACAATACATTGCACTGCAAGTTGTACTGCTATGCCGTGATGTTTTGTCTGCCACTAGTTCCCTCTTTAACCATCATGTCCATTTGTTAAGAACATCAATCTTCTATTATACTTCCAAACCTTCCAATTAGAATGAATTATTCTTTTAGTGTTTGGCACATTCTTAATGTATTGTGGTCTATTATGTATCTATGTCTTTCACCAGACTCTATAAGCAAGGACTTTGCATTAAATAAGTCTAACCAATACTCATTTGTTGAGCAACTATTCTGTGCCAAGTACTGTGCACATTAGTAATTGAGGATCTAGGATGACTTATACACGTGTATTCACTCAAAATGAACCAGGAATTCTAATAGGCATTGTGATCCATGTGACCATGAGAAATATGGTTTCCTCCCTCAGCATATTTGCAGTGTGGAGAGCAGGGGCAGGCACATAGAGAGGAAAATCCAAAGCTAAGTAACACCTCTACCAGGGGAAGTATCTAGATCAATGACAGATAAAGAAGGGACATCCACACAGGCATGAGAATTCAAGGAAGGCTTTTTGGAGAAAGGAACTTTTAAACTAAAAATAAAATGAGTAGTAGCTCACTAAGGGATTCGAGAAGAGAGTTCAAGCTGAGGAAAAACACAAAAATGTGTACACAATATAATAGAAGCAAGAGTAATAAGTAGTTGTCTCTACCTAGAGGAATCAGGGAAAGGTATGTGGGCATTTGAGCAGAATCTTCAAGGATATTACTAGTAATAAAAGTATTACTAGTAATTATCTACTAGTAATAACTTTATTCTTTTTCTTGAACAATTACATTAATGTATTAATAGTTATCCTTAGTCCAGAAAGAATAATCTGATTGCTACTATAATAATTTTAATTCAGTAGTGTTATGTTTGCTAACTAAATGGTAGGAGTTTTTATTATCAAAAAAGCATGGACTTACTTCATTTTGAAAGATATACTACAAACTGAAAATTAATTTAGATTTTTGAATCTTGCTTATTTTTAACTCTATTCTAGTAACCAATTTAATTAGCATTTTTAAATAAAGTCAGATTGTTTTGTAGAGGAAAACACAGGAAACTAAAAGAAAAGATTGGCAAGTATATCTCATGACGTTTACTACAGGGCAAGACTTCAAAACAAACCATTGCATTTCAAAATTAATAATTTCAGTTGTATTATAGTTATTTATAAAATATATGGCCAACATGATTTCAAGAAGCAATTATCTGGTAAAATATGAGTGGTATAGACAAGAGTCAGCCCAAAGAAAGGTGACTGGAATTGAAATGATATTTTCTAAGAGCCACCAGTGTGCTTACTCTATGTCCTGTGGAATCGGAGATGAAGCCACAATTTCTGCTATTCAAAATGGGCTTTGAAGGACGAGGAGATATTTTCTAGGCAGACAAGAATCAATATCTCTCCAACTCATCTCTTTCTTTATTTCTACAATAACTGTCTTAACTTACGCTCGCATCATCCGATGTTGAGGTCATTCAAATGTTCTCTTCCTTTGAGTTTTTCCTACCCAACTATTCATTATCCTGTGAACAGAGTGACCCTTCTAAAATGTATCTCTAAACCCAAATCTCCTCTTATTTGTCTGCATTTGATCTTCATTTTTGAAAGATGTTTTTGCTGAGGATAGAATTCTAGGTGTTTTGATTTTTTGTTAAGTATTTTAAAAATATTGCCCCCTCATCTTCTGTTTGCTTTGCTGCCAATAAAAAGTATGCCATCATTCTCATTGTTGTTTCCCTGTACACAAAGCATTTACTTTTTCTGGATACTTTTATGATATTCCCTTTATATAAGTTTTAAGAAAATTGATTACAGTGTGCACTGGTGTCATTCTCTTCAAGTTTCTTCAGCTTGGAGTTCTCTGGGCTTCTTGGATTTAGAGGTTTATGGTTTTTATCAAATTGGGAAAAATTTTGAACATACTTCTTTGAATATCCTTGTTTTCCCCTTTTTCTCTGGGACTCCAATTACACATATCTTAGACCTTATGAAATTACTCTGTGGCACATTGATGGGATAATGTACATTGGTGTTCATTTTATTTTTAGTATTTTTTCTGTTTTATTTTAAATGTTTTCTACCGCTAGTTTTTGTTCAAGTTCACTAGTCTTTTCCTCTGTAGCCTCTAATTAGCTGTTAGTACCATCTCGTGTATTTTACATCTCAGGTATTTTTTATCTCTAGAAGTCTGATTTGGATCTTTCTCATAGCTTTTATATGTCTATTTAACATGCTCATGTTTTCCTCTAACTTCTTGAATATACAGAATGCATTGCTAATAGCTGTTTTAATTTCCATGTCTACCAATGACATTATCTGTGTCATTTAATTATTGTCTGTTTCTATGGATTGATTTTTAAATCTTTATTATGGGTTATATTTTCCTTCTTTGAGTATCTAGGCTGTTTGGTAGGATGCTAGATACACTTTTAATTTTAGGGTATTACATTTTTTTCTGTATTCCTATAAGTATTCTTCAGATTTGTTCTTGGGTACAGTTAAGGTAATTGGGAACAAACTGATCCTCTCAAGGCCTGCTTCTATGTTTTGCTAAGCAGACACAAACTAATCTGTCCCCATCAATGAGACAATACCCTTTTGAATATTCAACCTGATACCCTGTGCCATATGAGGTATCCTATAATGGCTGTCAGGAACACTAGTTATTCCCAGTCCTGTGTGGCTCCAGAAGTTTTTCTATCTACGCCTTCCTGTGTTTTGTTTGTTTGTTTGTTCTTTTTTTCCCTGCCTGGCCTCAGGTAGCTTTCTTTAGTGCATGTGCTGATTAGTACTCGGCTAAGGACTCAAAAAGGACTTTTCCACAAAACTCCAAAGCTCTTTTTCTGTGAAGCTTGCTCCCCTCAGGAACTGCTGAGAGAATCTCAACCACACTGGCCTCCCTACATTCTCAGTCCTGCCTTCTCAACTCGGAGAGACTACTGGACTCCGTTTGAGCTGCTGCTTCTTGCACTGCATCCTGGAAACTCTCTGCAGGCAAAATAGAAAAATATTCCTAGAACTTGCCCCATTCGTATTTTTTTCTCAAGGATTACTGTCCTGCACTGCCTGTTTTCTAGTGCATGAATACTGTTATTTCATATTTCTTCCATGGGAGGATCAGTTCAGTCCCTGTTACTTCATTATGGCTTGGAAGTGAAAACTGACCATTATTTAAACAGTTGGCAGCTTCTAAATGCTTTCAGAGAAGCACGCCAACCTGGACTGGCATGGAAGGACCTGGCTGGTCCAGTCTCTGATCACCCTTCCAGTCTTATCTCCTTTACTGGACCATGAACCGTAGCCATGCAGAAACATTCGCGGTACCAAATCTGCCATGACGCTTCCTACCTCTGTGTTATGTGTGGGTGTGTGGGCAACTCCTGTGCTCTGAAGGAACTTTGTTTCTACCAGTGAGCCTGAACTTCTGCCCATTCTTCAAGAATCAACCCAGATGCCATTTCTTCTAAGCTTCACCTAACCCCCATCCCATAAGAGAAAGAAAGGATTTCTAAGCACATTGGCCAGAGACTGGTGTTCATGCGCCAACTGAGTAACTGGCAGAAACCTTGGGAAATGGGAGTGGTCATACATGACACGGTTTCGGCCTCAACTTTCTGTAGATGAAGAACGTGGTCTCTAAGTCTTAGGACCTGGGGGCACATCCCTAACTCTATCTGCTCCTAGGTGGACCTGAGATGTAATCTCCAGGTTCTCTGCTTGAGCTATGCCCCTGAAGTCCCAATTCTCCCAGCTGCATGAAACGGGGAATTTCATGGCAGAGGTTGATCTGTCTTTTTCCAATCAGATGAACTTATTGCCTAGAATCCCAACCCCAAAGTGAACCCATCACATTGAATTTATCTGCTGGTTCTCTCTCTGCTTGGCTGCAAGGTAACATTCAGACGACATTTCTTGGCTTTCCTCCGGGCAGTGGAGAGAAGGGAAATGTATGCTTTGAAGCGGAACAAGAAAGCAAATTTGCAACAGTAACCCTGAAGTTGAGGGAGGAAGGCTTATTAAGAAAAGAGGTCCCTCCACAACCCTCAGAGAAGTCTTCTTCCTAAGAGACATTTTTATTTTGAAAGTCAAAGGTGGAGAAAGACACTCAAGGAGGTCACAGCTCGTTCCTCACTGCAGAATAGTTTGCACACTGGCAGGATGATCATCATCAGACAAGGCATGTCCTCAGGTTGGTAGCCTCCAGGATGAAGGGATAGAGGGAGTCAGTACACTCAAGCTCTGATCACACCTCTGTCCATGAATGTGGACAGTTGTCTGTGTTGTAGAATGTGGTCTATGTTGCCTTTTGTCTTTTCCTAACTTGAACCCTTTGAAGGCTCCATTCAGCTCTAATTTCTGTGATGGGTTTTGAGCCCTTCTGTATTCTCTGCCTAAGTTTCATTGACTCTTGGTGTGTCTGGGAAGAGGAAATATTTCTTTCTATTCTTCCCATAAGGAAAAAGAAACATTCCTGACAATATCACAAATCACTGAGAGGAGTTAATTCCCGGCTGAAAGGCTACAACCTGAAGTCCAGCCCTGGAGCCCCGCCTTCTCTTTCATTTCCTGCTCCCATGCTTGCCCCATTGGGTCTTGTTTGACCTTCATCCACTTTAATGGCAGTGTTGAGGGTCTCAGGATCCCTCTTGGGACCCAGGGTTAGGAAACGGAGAAGTCGAAGAATCCCCATAGGACCCAAGCCTCCATCCACTCCTCAGCTCCATTTTCCCAAAAATGCCAGCAGTAACCAATGCACATTGCTTGCTCAGTGATTCTATGAATGAAATGTGTTCGTTTCCCATTTGGCTTTCATTCTTGTATGTGCAGTTCTCTTGGTCTGGATCTCCAGAGAGCAGAAGTGAGTTTTGGGATCAGTGTGCTGCGTCCCCACCCTAAACTAATAAGACAAAGAAACTCACGGTATAGTCCAGAAGAAAGACATTTAAACAAACGTAATACAATGCCTCATGTAAATCTTTCATGGATACTTATCACATTAAATGAAATATAAGCACAAAGATAGGCACTGAGTTCTTAAAGAACCCGAGAGAGAAGCCTATAACTTGGCCTGGCCTAGGGATATCTAGGAAAGCTTTCAGAAGGAAGTGCCTAGCCCCTTCCCTAGCATTCACCCAGAAAATTTATTTCCATAATGACTTTCTGATGACAGTGACTCAATGGAGAAACTCTGGCACTTTAGAAACATTTTGACAACCTCCTACTTTGGAGAGCTGGGTAGTTATTAAGATGGAAGAAGCCAGCCAGCGGTTCTCTCAAGCAGCCAGGAAGGTTCCCGCTGAGGCCATTACAAAAGGAAGCAGTGGGGGAAGGCATTAGGAAAGTTGAGGATTGGGTAAAGACCCCAGACTGGGTCTCCGGAGCCTTTGATTAAGACAGGCCAAGTTTGTCCTCACCACTCTCAAAAACATGCTTTCAGTGAATCCAGGGCGCAGAGTTCTAAACAAGGACGCTGTTAAAAGATAGATTAAAAGGCATAAAAATAGTATTAGATTTCACGGCACAGTGAGGCCTGTCAAGTCTGGGCTCACAGAGTGAATTGCTTAAAGGCGATGATCAAAATGAGTCACCAGTGTCTGGTGCGATTGTGCTGATGCCTCTCGGAAAAGCAAAAGCCGGGACTATTGTTTGTGTCAAAAATACTTCTGAAGAGCCTACAGAAATCAAAAGGCGCTGATGTGCCAAAGTCTGAAGGGAGAGGAAGGGGGAAAAAGGGAGGAGAGTCAGGGGCTCGAACGTGTAGGGGAAGCAGATGAGCAAGAGGTAGCATCTCAGGGCAGGGTGGCACGGAGTGGCTGATGGTGGAAAGGGGCTGAGTTGTGTAAGCAGAGTGGAGTTGAGTCCTCAGAGACCCTTGCTTTATCAAGCTCCTATTATGTGCTAGACATTGTGCTGGGCCCCTTAGGTGTGATATATGAGAAAACAACAAACAGTTTCTTGAGGGAGTGGTGTGGCCTTTGAATGTGTCACTGAGCCTCTCTGAACCTCCGTATCTTCTCCTGGAAATTGAAGTGAAACAGCCATACCTCCCAAGGTGGTTGAGGATTTCATGTAAAAATAACAGGGGCAAAAATATCAAGCATCCAAAAAGGGCTCAATATACAAAGTTGAATCTGAAGACAAATCACTGGGCAATCCTAGTCATAAGCACATCCACTGAGAGCAGGTTAATTTCCAGGCACTGCAATGAGCAGTGTATATTCAGGCATTACCTAATTTAAACTTTCCAGGAAGACCTATGAGTTAGGTGATATTTCTATGACCATTTGACTAATAAAGAGACAGAGTCTTTATGTAAAGACTGGGAACGTAAGTTATTCAATGTCACACAAGAGAGAAGCCACAATCTCAAAATCCATCTGTCTAGTTCCAAAAACCTGTGATCCCTATCATTTTGCTGGCTGGTTTTCTAGAATGATAGAGGGCTAACATCTCTCTTATGGCTTCATCTTCAAGGTGACCCAGTATCAAGCCCTCCACCTCCCTGCAGGCCTCCTTTTCATGCTGAAACCCCTCTGAAACGTCCTGCCAACTGGCCAGCCTGCTCCTGCTTGCACTCTCTGGGGTATTCACTTCCTGCTGAGGCAGCCTGACCAATTTCCCAACAATTCCATTGGTTTGAAAGTACTTCTTTCTCCAATCCATCAGATTGATTTCAGATTCAAAATCTGCACCAAGTGGTTGCATTCTCAATTGTCACTTCCAGGGAGGAAATCTTTGACAAGTTCCTACTGCTATTAGGAGTAAAATAGTCATAACTTGTTCTTCTTAAAAACTGCCAACAGCATGAAGAGAATGGAGACTGAATACCAAAATTGCTTTTCTCTCCTCTCAATAACACTGTCAGCGTGGAGCAGGCCAACTGTGGAGGAACTTCAATCGGGGCTAAATTTATATTCATTCAGGTGCCACCGGACTCCGCTTTCTTGCCTCTCTTCTCTGATCAATGCACTCATTAAAGGACTCAAACTTGGCAATAGATTCACCTTAATGCTCGTCACCCTGGGGTTTCAATAACACAGGCTCTGAGACTCTAACAAGCTGTTGATGAATGAAAAGGAAAAAAAAAAAAAAAGCTTTATCTTTGCCTCCTTGTATAGAGTCCTGAAATTGTTTCTCTTTGTCTTTTACAAATAGCTCTGTTGACTGTATATAATTTTATAGAGGAGCTTTGAGGAGCATATATGGGAAGAGGGAGACTGGGAAAATATTTATGCAAAGCAGGTGTATGGGAGGAATATCCACCTATTTATTCCAAAACCGTGAGAAATTTGGATAGCATTTACTTTTGTTTTTCTTAACTTGGAAGATTTGTTTGGAAACTTAAAATAAAAGGTTTAACTTTTACCAAACTACTTTGTATTTGTCTTAAGAGAAGCATGCTTTCATTTCTGCACATTCTCTTGTAGAATCTGTCTACATATTCATGTATTTTCACAGTCCCAAGCATGGTATGCAGGTTGATACCTGGTTTGGATCTGTGTTCCCACCCAAATTTCATGTCAAATTGTAATCCTTAGCAGGGCACGGTGGCTCACACCTGCAATCCCAGCACTTTGGGAGGCCAAGGTGGGCAGATCATTTGAGGTCAGGAGTTCAAGACCAGCCTGCCCAATATGGTGAAACCCCGTCTCTACTAAAAATACAAAAATTGCCCAGTCATGGTGGTGTGCGCCTATAATCCCAGCTACTCGGGAGGCTGAGGCAGGAGAATCGCTTGAACCTGGAAGACAGAGGTTACAGTGAGCTGAGATTGTGCCACTGCACTCCAGCCTGAGCAACAGAGCAAGACTCTATCTGAAATAAATAAATAAATAAAAATAAAAAATTGTAATCCTCATTGTTGGAGGAGGGGCCTGGTAGGAAGTGATTGGATCATGGGGGCAGGTTTCCCTTTTGGGGCTGTTCTCCTAGCAACGAGTGAGTTATTATGAGATCTGGTTGTTTAAAAGTGTGTAGTGCCTCCCGGCCCTCCTCTTCCCCCTGCTCTGGCCATGGAAGACGTGCCTGCTTCCCCTTCACCTTCTGCCATGATTGTAAGTTTCCTGAGGCCTCCCCAGCCATGTTCCTGAACAGCCAGCAGAACCATCAGCCAATCAAACCTCCTTTTTTTTTTTTCTATAAATTACCCAGTCTCAGGTACTTCTTTATAGCAGCGCAAGTATGGCCTAGTACATGTTGTGTTCTTATTAGTATCTACACTAAACAATTTATCATGAGTGTTTCCCAGTGTTCCCTATGTTGTTTCAGTTCTTGTTTTTAGCCTATTGTTACTGAAGAACTTGTGAAGTAGAGGCTCTTAGCCATCCTCATTACATAATTTCCTTTTTCCCCATAATTACCTAACATGAGTCACCCTTGTACATTTATTTGTTTTTTCACAGGGAAATGATCATGACCTTTGAAGTCCTTCATTGTCTGTTTCTGCTATGCACACCAACTATATTATACGAAATCAAACCACTGTCATCATGTCATCCACTCTGGATGTCATGATACTTTCCACCTATAAGGTAAACGTATCTGATAGCAATCATTCAAGCATACCCTTACAATGATTCTGTATGGCAGATGCACTTGAATGGGTGTTCCAAACTAGGGAATCCAGGAGTGGCTAACATGGAGATTCATTTGTTCCTTATGTATGGTAAGCATCTGAGTCCCCACACTGCCCCAGCTCAAGGAGCACAGTTCCATGTAGGAGATTAAGGGTCTGAGTTTGAGGTTAAATGAAGATTGCTAAATGGAGATTATTATGGGGAGGATATTAGTCTGTTTTCGCACTGCTGATGAAGACATACCCAAGACTAGGCAATTTACGTAAGAAAGAGGTTTAATGGACTCACAGCTCCTCATGGCTAGAGAGGCCTCACAATCATGGTGGAAGGTGAAAGGCACTTCTTACATGGTGGTGGCAAGAAAAAGAATGAGAGCCGATTGAAATGGGTTTCCCCCTTATCAAGCCATCAGCTCTCATGAGATTTATTCCCTACCACGAGAACAGTATAGGAGAAACCACCCCATAATTCAATTATCTCCCACTGGGTCCCTCTCACAACATGTAGGAATTATGGGAGTACAGTTCAAAATGAGATTTGGGTGGGGACACAGAGCCAAATCGTATCAGATGTTAAGTGAAAATCATGTATAAACTGCATGATATTTGCAGGTGGTTGTGATTTTCCTGCCCAGCTTGCCACTACTGGGCCATGAGGTAATCTTTTTCCACCCACTGACACTTGGTCTTTTCTGTACATAAGGCAGTTCCCTGCCCAGCCCACCACCACTGGACTCCCTCCACCTGTACGTAAGCCCCTAATGAAGGCCCATGTCTCATTTGCTGGCCCTGGGTCCTTTCTTTGGCCTCTTGAAGTTGGTGCTTTTTCCACTAAGCCTAACAGGGACTCAGTGCAACACCACCTTCTGAGAGTTAATGGCTGTGTGCCCATCTATTCTTTTGTAATAAGCAGTTTATGATGGGTGGGCCAGCTATTTATTTGGCTCAGGAATGAATGTTCACCAGGTGGTGGTCACTGTGCTAGAAGCTAAAACAGTCATGCTTATTTGACAGATGAGGAAACTGAAGCACAGATGAAAATGTTCTGCTGCTCAGTGGTTGGGCTGACCCCAAGCCACGTTTTCCACCTGGCATTCAAAATGGGCTCTGTTGACTTTGCCAAAACTGTAATTGTGTAAAATTCAGAGGTTAAGCTACGGTTAGTGTTGTCATGCTACTACTATAGACACCACATTTCAGCAAGGCTGGAAAAGGTCCTAAAATACTTTTCAATGTCATATGCAGAGAAATAATTCTATATAGTCTTTGGATACCATTAAACACTGCCTTCGACTAGTGTATTACTGAGCCGCTATTTGGTCAAAATAACAGCTGGAACTTGTGTGTCCCTAACACACAAAGCTCTGTGTTAAATGCCATGCAGGTGATATCTCAGTATCACTTTCATTCCGTTTTATAGACAAGGCATCTGAATGTTATAGAGTTTAAGAAGCTTACCTAAAGGCAAGTGTGCAAGTGGTGGACGTGGCGGACCTGAAACCTAAAGCTTCATCTTTCTAGTTTCAGAATCTGTCACCCTAACCCTAACAACAGGTTGAGCACTGGGCATTCAAGATGGCCACACAATGAATGCATCTTTGTATAACTTCTCTTTTTTTAGAAGAAAAATCTTAGACTAAGAGAAATTGAGTTATGGATCTCAAATCATATACTGACAGATCCATCTTTAAGGCCAGGCTCCCCAAATCTTCCTTCCAGAAGAATTCCAAATAATGTATCACATACATATCCACAAGGCAAAGCTCAAATCCTTTCTTCTTGATTCTGGGCTGGACTTAGTAACTTGTTTCCAAAGAATGAGGTATAGAAATGAAAATATAGAAACCAGGTGGACATTACCTTGACCAGGCGATTAACATCAGCAGTGATAAATTATCTTGCTTGCTATCCCATACTCCTTACTATGCAACCAGAAGAACACTTCGCCTCCATGATATTCTTCTCAAAAATCTATAACCCCAATCTAATTAGACAGGTTCAAACAGTGGGACATTCTACAAACCACCTCATAGTCCTCAAAACTCTTTAGAGAATCAAAGAAAAAGATTGAGAAACCATTGGATTATAAGAGACTACATAGATATGAAAACTAAATGCAATGTGCAAGAGGACATCAGTGAAAAACTAGGTACCAGCCAAATGAAGCCTGTTAGCTCAGGGTACTAGCCCAGTATTAATTTCTTGGTTATCATAGTTGCACCATGGTTATGTAAAATGTTAGCATTAGGGGACGCTGGGTAAAGGGTATGTTTGCAACTTTGCTGTAAATCTAAAAACATTACAAAATACAAAGTTTCAGGTAATATAAAAATAAAAATAAACAGTCACCAAAACTTTAGCTGCCTATTTCATGCCCATTTCCCTATAGCTTCAATTCACTTACTCCTTTTTTTTTTTTTTTTTTTTTTTGAGATGGAGTCTCATTCTGTTGCCCAGGCTGGAGTGCAGTGGCACAATCTCCGCTCACTGCAACCTCCACCTCCAAGGTTCAAGTAATTCTCCTGCCTCAGCCTCCTGAGTAGCTGGGATTACAGGCACCTGCCACCAGACCCGGTTAATTTTTGTATTTTTAGTAGAGATGGGGTTTCGCTATGTTGGCCAAGCTGGTCTCAAAATTCTGACCTCAGATGATCCGCCCGCCTTGGCCTCCCAAAGTGCTGGGATTACAAGCCTGAGCCACTGTGCCCGGTGTCCCTCACTCCTTATAAAAATAAAAATAAAAAAAACCCTAGGGGTCCAAGAGGATATGTGAGGACCACAATTGACTCTAAACAACCTAGAGCAATCATTCCTGGAATGTATGTGGCCTCACAAACACCACGCTCTGCACATACGCACTGCACACTGCTAAGACTGCTTCCAAACACACGGCTACATCATTTTCCCTTCAGGCTGAGAGCCTGGGGTTTCACTCGGCCACTGGCTAGGGCAGGATTGTTCTGGGTTTATTTTATTTATTTATTTATTTTTCCTTATTGGGGAAACAGTGCTGTAGCTGAGCCTCTGTAGAAAGAGAAGGACACTCTTTCTTCTTTTTTTGTTTAAAAGGAATACTTAAAAATACACATTGGTACATACTGCAATTATCATTCAGAATAAACACAGGAACGGTGACATTAACTAATGGGAGTGCAGCAGCTGCCGGCTCATTGAAAGCCATCCTCAGTGCCAAGCGGAGGTGTCCAATGCTAATTGCTCCTTTAGTCTATCTGTCTGATGTCAAGAGGTAATCCACTAGATAAACCCAAAGCAGCTTTTTACCTCAGCATAGCCCAGAGTCAGCTTGTCCTCAATAAGGTGTTTGCTGGCAAGGGGGTAAAATGCTACGATTTGATCATGGTTTCATTAACTTCACCTTTAGCAGTTTAGCAGTGCCTTTGATTAACTGGGATTGCCCAACAGAAGGCTCAGTGAAAACCCATAACAGACCAATTATTAAAGAGTCACTAGGCTGGGCGCAGTGGCTTACGCCTATAATCACAGCACTTTGGGAGTCCAAGGAGGGTGAATCACAATATCAGGAGTTCGAGACCACCCTAGCCAGTATAGTGAAACCCCGTCTCTACTAAAATACAAAAAATTATCCAGGCATGTTGGTATGCACCTGTAGTCCTAGCTACTCAGGAGGCTGAGGCAGGGGAATCACTTGCACCCAGAACGTATAGGTTGCAGTGAGCTGAGATTGCGCCACTGCACTCTAGCCTGGTGACAGAGTAAGACTCTGTCAAAAAAAAAAAAAAAAAAAAAAAAAGAAGTACTATGTTAACTGAAAACCAACCAAATGCCAGATAGTATCAGGCACTTGACCAGTTCTTTAATCCTCTGACCAATCTGCTGAGAAGTAGTGCCTGCAGCTTATATAAATGGGACTCAGAGCTGTGAAATGACCACCAGCTTGACACTTTGGCAAGTGGCTGGCATGGACTTCTCTCCAGCCCAGCCCAGAGTGTCATGGCCATGCCTCGCACTCTGGGTGCCTAGATGACTGTTTTACTCATTTATTGACTCTAATATACCCCTCATTCTACAAAGGAATGGGGATGCCTTACAGAAATGCCACAAAACTGGAGAGAAAATCGTATGCATTCCCAGCTGGGCACAGTGGCTCACACCTGTAATCCCAAGATTTTGGGATGCTGAGGTGGGCAGATCGCTTGAGCTCAGGAGTTCAACACTAGCCTGGGCAACATGGTGAAACCTTGTGTCTACCAAAACTACAAAATCTTAGCTGGGCGTGGGGATGTACATCTGTGGTCCCAGCTACTTAGGACGCTGAGAAGGGAGGATCACTTGCGCTCAGGGAGGAGGTTACGATGAGCTGAGATCACACCACTGAACTTCAGCCTGGACAACAGAGTGAGACCCTATCTCAAACAAAAAAACAAACAGAAAGTATTCTCAAAAGTATCTAGTGCAGAAGTTGGGGCTGGAGATTTCTGATGAGAATGTAGCAGTCAAAGCTGCAAAATCCATGATGTGTTTAGGAAAAAGCAAACAGCAAACAGGGTGGGGAGAGTGCAGTAGGATACATGCTTAAGGCATGCCCCGCTTCCTAGAGTCTGCCTTAGACTTTGGGGGGCTTTTGTAGCCCTCTGTTGGGTTGTATGTCCTTTAAGAGCAGTAGACCATGTATTAAATCATTTTTTTCCATTCTCCACAGTGTCTTGCACCTACTGAATCACAGGTGATACAATTTGCACATCTATAAATAATAATACCCACTTCAAAGGAATACTGTGAATGTGATTAGGCAACACATATCATCAGCATGTCAGTGGCTCAACACACGCCTGCCATATGGGAGGGCTTAACATAAACTTAATACAAGCTTATCAACTTGGGTTAAATCATTTAAAGCTGATAAAACTGCTAAAGGTTATGTAGCAGTGGGGTGACAGGTTTCAGCACTGCCCACCTGTGGGAGGGGTAGAGGGGGAAAGGGAGACTAAAAGAGGGAAAGGAGAAGGGGAAGAAGAGAAGAAGTAAGAAGAGAGGTGAGAAACAGAGGGAAGGGAATGGGAAAATCAGAGGAGGACAGGGAGAAGGGACAGGGGAGTGGAGAGAAAGAAGAGGGAAATGAGAAGCGGGGAAGAAGGGAAGGTGAAGGGGAGGG
Source organism: Cacajao melanocephalus (assembly GCA_963573385.1). Lineage (NCBI taxonomy): Eukaryota > Metazoa > Chordata > Mammalia > Primates > Pitheciidae > Cacajao > Cacajao melanocephalus. The sequence continues at coordinate 29,405 of CAUYLG010069466.1, read as the reverse complement.
AAGAGGAGGGGAGAAGGAGAGCAAAAAGCCTGTCAATCTGACCAGAAAGAGGAGTCTCCACTCCCAAAGATTCCAGAGTGGGAGGAGGAGGAAGAGGGAGTTCCCCCAACTTACTGAGCCTCTCCGCAGGCACGGAAGCCACATCTGTCTATTTCCTTATTCTCCTGGCACCTCCTCCCATGAAGAACAATTGAGCTCCTCTGTGCTTTAGTGATATGGAAACAGTCCTTCCCTCTGCTTCCCAGAAGCTGGGTAGGACAATGCCTATCCGCTTGCTCTTTCATTTACTTAAAAAATGCCACAGCAAGCAAACAGATGAACCACAGCAAGCAAACAGGTGAACCCTGCCCTGGTGGAGATGATGGACTACTGGAGGACACAGACAGAGAACTGGAAGTTATAACGTGAGGTACAAAATCTTAGACAAGAAAAGCTCAAGGCAGGAGCCAAACCTAGAGGAGCATGGGAAGTTCCCCAGAGAAAGCAATGTCCCCAGAGAGACTGAGGTTCCCTTGGAGTCTACCCACAAAGCAAGAGGTGAGAGCGGAACAGAGGGAGGAAGCAGGAAGTGGAGATTTCAGGGTTCAGCAGAAACATGGCAGATCCTGGAAATGGAGAGATAATGGCCAAAGCTGGAACACAGAGCTGCGCTGGACAGGGTGCAGGGGATCCATAGGAGGGAGGAGGGATCAGGCAGGGATGGCCTTGGAGAGGACGATGAGAAGTTAGGCTTCTAAACTGTGTCTCACCCAAGTCTCTTACAATGAGACAAGATGATCCTCTCAGTTTTTTTGTTTTGTTTTGTTTTTGCTTTTTGGGGGGTACAGCCTCTGATGGCAGGATGAGAGGGGACCAGGCTGGAGAAGGAGCCAGGAGATACCTTGAAGGCTATGAGAGGCAGCTAGAGAAGACCTAGGGAGAGGGCCAGGGTGCTGGGGAAGGTATCCAGGCGCTACTCAGGAGACGGGATTTGTAGGACTAGATTCGGGATTGGGTGTTGGCTTGTGGGGAGATGCAGAGAAAGTCAAAGAACACTCTAAGCTTTCAGGTCTGGACAATTGGGTGGAGGGAGATGCTATCCCTGAGAAAGAGAAAGGAAAAGAAGGTAGTTGGTCTTATATGGGGTTGTCTCATGGGAAGGCCATGTAAATTGCATGGAGAAGCTGGATACTTGGTTCTAGAGCAGAGGTCAGCAAACTCTATAAATGGCCAGAGAGAGGATGCTTCTGGTTTTGAGGGTTTTTCAGTCTCTGCTACAACTACTCACCTCCACTGCTGCAGCTGGAAAGCAGTCACAGATGATGTGTAAACCACTGGATGTGGCTGTGTTCCAGTAAAACTGATTGACCACGGTAGTGACAGGCTGGATTTGGCTGGAGGCCCAGACTGTGCTGACCCTGGTTGAGAGCATCAGATAGATGCCTGGGCTGGAAATAAGTATTCAGGGAAAGTGATTTGAAGTAATGAGTGTGGACTATGGAGAGAGACATCGATTTAAATATATCTATTAAGACATATACTCTATTTTTCTATGTATAGATACATAGATGTTGAGAGATTTAAGAAATTGGCTCACATGACTATGGGCCTGGCAAATCTGAAGTCTACAGGGCTTGGTAACAGTCTAGGAACACAAGCAGGAGTTGATGCTACAGTCTTGAGGCAGAATTTCTTTCTTTCTGGGAAACCTCAGTGTTCTTATGGCCTTCAACAAATTGGGCGAGGCCTAGTAATCTGCATTCCTTAAAGTTAACCACATCTGCAAAACACCTGCCAAGTGCACCTGGATTATGTTTCGATTAAATGACTGGGTACTATAGCCTACCTGAGTGGACATATAAAAGTCACCATCACAAGGGGCCTCTTAGATTCTGTTACTCCTCTTTTGTAAGCAGCCACATCATCCCATATAACCCATGTTGTGGTTATGGTCAATGAAGACCTGAATACTTTAAGATATCACTTATGTTTTGATCCCAGATGCCCCAAATGCCTATGTCAATATCTTTTTTTTTTCAGATGCAGCTTCGCTCTTGTTATCCAGGCTGAAGTGCAGTGGCAGGATCTCGGCTCACTGCAACCCCTACCTTCCAGGTTCAAGCAATTCTTCTGCCTCAGCCTCCCAAATAGCTGGAATTACAAGCAGGTGGCACCACGCCCAGCTAATTTTTGTATTTTTAGTAGAGACAAGGTTTTACCATGTTGGTCAGGCTGGTTTGAACCCCTGACCTCAAGTCATCCTCCCACCTCAGCCTCCCAAAGTGCTGGGATTACAGGCATGAGCCACTGCACCTGGCCCAGTGCCCACATCAATATCGATGTTTCAGGGTATGTCTGCCTTTGTCCAACAGCAGAACAGCATCCACTGCTCTTTCCTTGCCTGGAAAGACCCTATTAAATGCCTCTCAGGTAAGATGGTTGCCCAGGGTCTTCCCCTCTCTGAGCTCATGGGTTCGGAAGGTTGTGGAAGAGGCTACAGACATCCTGCTGCTTTCCTCATGCAAACACCAGGCACGAGTCTCTGCGTATTAGTGGTGGAGGAGCCCCGCGCGCTGGCAATTCTTCAGAGGGAGAAAGGCATTTGCAAAGCCTAATAACAGTACCATACATATGTATACATTTTACACAAAGCTGTTTGTTTTAAAAAATCAATTTCTCTCCTACAGATGGCATATTGCATAAAGAAACACAAACCCAGCAGCACCCCTGCCAGCAGCAATTCTGAAGCCTTATTTCCATGTTCCTAAGGCATTACACGGGAAGGCATGTGCGTTTAAGGGCATCCAATTGTTTCTGCACCAGAAAAGCAGCATCATCCTGAGCACACATTGCCTCTGGGGTTCATGTGCAGGTTATACTGTCGGACAACATGGCCTACAGGTACCATGCAGGAGGAAGGGAGCCCAAAGCCAAGCCCAATAGGAGCAGGGTTGTCCTCAGGTAAATGCCAAGAACACAGTGTCTGGAAAGTGTATTGCATTGCCTCTGTTTCCCCAGTCATAAACACTCAGGATCTGATGACTTCCTTATGAAAGGCAGTGTAAGGTAGAGTTGCACCTTCTAGAGAGCACGCACTACCCCACCCACATCCCACGTCCCACATGCTGGCATTACTGGCATGAGCCACTGCACTAGGCCAGATTGCATTTGCTAACCTTCTTTAGGTGTAGTCACGTGATGGATGTTTGCCAATGACAAGGAAGCAAAAGTGACATGTGTTACACCTGGGTGGGAGCTTTGAGGGCTGGTGAGCAATTTGCTGACTCTTCTCCCTGCAATCATGGTCATGAATCTGACAAGGGCTGCCCTATCAGCCTGGCCCTGGCGGGAAGACAGCATGGAGCCCAGCCCCCAGCCACCCTCGATGGGCATATCCAGGCACATCAGCAACAGAACTGACAGTCAGCTTGCCTCTCCAGGAACACAGGTATGTTCCATGCTACCGGGCACACACATTTTATTACAAATCACATCATAGTATGATTTGTAAAGCAGACATGACTGCCACCGTCACTGTGACTGTCATTCTCTGCCTCACCTTAGATGATGGCTGCCACTGCTGTGGATGTTTGCGGGGGTGAGGGGTGCTTCCGCTCCCCTGATACTAGCAGCATCTTGCCTCAAACAAGCACAGCATGGCCCTGCTTTCTGTGCCATTGGAGGGGCACCGCTCTTATGGTGATGTTCCTTCAGGCTATATATGCAAGCATGGATCAGACATAAAGGGGTCTGAGCAGCCCTGAGGGGTGCCCTCAAGTAAGAAGGGAAGGTGAGAGCCAAAAGCCTCCTTCCCTCCCTGCTGGCACTTCCCAGCAGCATCCTGAATGTTTCGAAGACAGCTCTGGAGGAACGGCGCTCCACAGCCCACATCAGCATCCTCGCCAACACACCCTGGCACTGGTGTTTCCTTCTTCCCTGCTTCCTCACTCCTTGATAATCTGCCAAGCAGACCATCTCAGTAGAGTCCTCATCCCAGCTCTTTCTGATTTCAGGAGGACCCCAGCTAGGACACTATCTCTGGAACCCATGGTGCCCTCTCACTAAAGTGCCTCAATGTTGGCAAAACTCCTACCAAATTGTTGGTGCTGACTCTCTATGTGTGTCATTCAACCAGAACAGCACTGATTGGTTAAAAGGTACATTAATAAACTTGACTTTGGAATCAGTAACAGGTTCCCTGAAAATTTTATGTCTCTAGGAAATTAAGAAAACTACAGTAATCCCTTTACAACCTCAAACTCCCATCCAGGGAAATTATAATCCATTCACCTTTCCTTCTCCATGTTTTCAACAATGCTGTGGGTCAAGTCTATAGAAGGGAAGACACTCACAAAACATACTGACACAATAGCAGTGAGGGGATTGAGGGGAGGGCCAGAGTCCAGATTTTTTGCAATGAGATCTTGGGATGGAAAGGAAGCAAAACACTCTCGTCCTGGGGCCTGCTTTCCCTGAAACGCTAGGCTATAGAAAGGAGGAAAATTTGTGTTGGGGGCCTTAAGACCATGGACTGGCATTGCTCTCTTTTGGAAAATCAAAAAGGTAACAAATGTATGATCAAGAGCCAGACACACAAAATAGGAATCTGATGTCTACACAAACATCATAATATTTTTTATAAGTCCAAATAAATTAGGTTGTTGTATAACAACGCAACATCTTAGTGAACTAAATCCACCAACTTTTACTTCCCTCTTAGGTTAGCTGCCCATCGAGGGTGGCTGGGGGCTGGGCTCCATACTGTATTCCCTCCAGGGCCAGGTTGATAGGGCAGCCCTTGTCAGATTCATGACCACGATTGCAGGGGAAGAGTCAGCAAATTGCTCACCGGCCCTCAAAGCTCCCACCCAGGTGTAACACATGTCACTTTTGCTTCCTTGTCATTGGCAAACACCCATCACATGGTTAGAAAATACAATCTGGCCTAGTGCAGTGGCTCATGCCTGTAATCCCAGCACTTTGGGAGGCCAAGGCAGGCAGGTCACTTGAGCCCATAAGCTGGAGACCAGCCTTGGCAACACGTAGAAACCCCATGTCTACAAAAAATACAAAGATTAGCCGGGCATGGTGGCACACACCTGTAGTCCCGGCTACTTGGGGGACTGAGACAGGAGGATTGTTTGAACCCAGAGGTCAAGGCTACAGTGAGCTAAGATAACACCACTGCACTCCAGCCTGGGCGACAAAGTGAGACCCTATTTCAAAAAAAAAAAAAAAGAAAAGAAAAGAAAATGCAATCTTACCAGAGAGCAGAGGGCTAGAAATGCTTGGTAAAGAACAATGTTAATATTACTACAAACCACGTTTGTGAATGCCTCCTCCAGAGCTCAGAAAAGGAAGCTCCTGGACAGTCATGGCATAAAGGAGGCTAAAGGGGTATTCCAGTGTCATTGGTTTTTATTTTTCTTGTAATTTTCAGATGTTTCAGAAAATATCATTCACACTTTGGTTACCTGTAATCTATCTTTATTGTCTTAATAATTTTTATTAATATACATACATGAATTTTAAAATCGTCACATTTCAGTTATACAGAAATGTATACATTTTAAAAGTTATCTTATTTTTAATGTAATTTAACTTATATATGAAGGCACTCACCTTTGCACTCAAGGACTTCAGCCACCCTCGTTCTTTTTTCCCGTAAAGCCCCACATTCTAGAACCACACATTTGCCTCTTCTGAGTAACTTTGTGACCTCTTTGTTGTTGCTTGGAAAACCCCATCACAGAAAACCAATTCCACGTCCCCAATATTGAGGAGCACCCAATATTAAGGGCAAAAAAAAAAAAAAGCCTAAAAAGGAGAGAGAAACAAAAATTAAATAACCAAGAAGGTCAGAAGACAGAGAGGTACAGGGGCTGATGAGAGGGTGTGGAGGGCCCACCTGTCCCCACCCCCTTGCCGCTTGAGGTAGCTGATCAGCAGGGCAGGTTTGCAGGGGATTGCAGCTGCAGAAGAGCCATTCAGAAACACAGAGCTATCCTTCCAGGCAGCCCTAGTCCTTCCCATGCTGCTGGAACCTTAACTAGGAATGTGGTCGTCAGGCCTCAGGGGGACCACTGCTGCACACTGTGGTCCCAGGGCCCCAAAGCCTGTGGGGCTGGTGTGCAGGAGGGGGAATCGGAGGTTTGGCCTGGGGACCAGGAGGGTTATCTCAGCCCCAGGATCCTCCCTGCAACCCACCCTAGAGACTTTTCCTCCCACCTGGCCTAGCAGGATCACCCTCAACACACACACTGCACCCTTGTCTTTCTCCAACCTGACCACGGCAACAGCCCTCTCAGAATCCACTGAGAATTCATGACCAAATTTGAGAATTAAAGCAGGAAGGGCCTTCATGGAAGAGAAGAAAAAGTCTTTCTGTTTCTCTGCCTCTTGCTCAGTACCCAAATGCATCTTGATAATCAAATAACCTAGGGGGAAGGAGTGCCAGGAATATGAGTTTATTTATGGTTTCTAGCCAGGATTGCACTTACGTTTTTCTGATATTTATAATTAGGTGGGGAGGGAAAGAGCACTGAGTTTTCAAGCACTGTGTCTTCATTAGGCTTGTGGTCCTGAGACCTCGGGGAACCGCCTTTGCACACCGTGATGTAGAGGCCCTAATACCTGCTGGGCTGGTGAGGGAGGAGGAGGAATCTAAGGTTCAGCTCAGGAATCGTGTGCTCTGGGAGAGGAGATACCCAGGGCCCAGGGGCTGCCTGTGACCACCCGCAGGCTTTCGTGTCTGTACAAGTCCCTTAGCACCGCTTAGTCTGTCTCCTCAGCTCTAAAATGAAAAACAAGAAGGGGCTGGATTAAAGGCTGGCAAAGGTCCCTTCCCATGCTAAATAACATATTGTTATGAATGCCAGGATTTGGGCGCCATTTTATACCAGCTTAGAGTATATTTAAAAACCACAACACCTTATCCTCTCCACCTGGGCTACACTTGACCCTTCCTCTCCTGCAGGCAAAGTTCCTGGAGGCAGACTCCATGTTCCCCCTTGATATGGTTACCCAAAATCTCATCTTGAATTGTAATTCCCATAACCTCCATAGTCTCCATAATCCCCACGTGTTAAAGGAGAGACCAGGTGGAGGTAATAGAATCATAGGGGTGGTTTCCCACATACTGTTCTCATGACAGTGAGTGAGTTATTACAAGATCTCATGTTTTTACAAGGGGCTCTTCCCTCCTTGACTCAGCGCTTCTCCTTCCTGCTGCCTTGTGAAGAAGGTGCCTGCTTCCCCTTCACCTTCCACTGTGATTGTAAGTCCCTGAGGCCTCCCCAGCCATACTGAACTATGAGTCAATTAAATCTCTCTTTTCTTTATAAATTACCCAACTGTGGGCAGTTCTTTACAGCAGTATGAAAATGGAGTAGTACACCCCTCCTACATCCTCCCTCTGACTGTCCGGAAGTGGAGATACATTGCAGATATTCTTTCAAGAGTCATCTTGAGACGACACAAATGACAAACTCTTCTAGGCCTCAGCGTTCTTAGCTCTTGTCAGCTTTACTTAGATATGTTAATTCACTTGTGATAAGTTCACATTTTCTTAACACTTGCTATATGCCAGGCATTGTTTTAAACAGGTTCCTTTTTCTAAACTTTCTCATATTCAGGCCTCATAGTAACGAGGTGGTCAGGTGCTATTATCATTACCCCATCTTACAGATGAGTTCACTGAGACACAGAAAGGTAAGTACCTTTCCCAAGGCCATACCTCTAGGGAGGTGAGGAGCAGGACCCAAACCTGCAAGTCCGGCTTGTGAGCCTATGCCCTTCAATTTCTATTGGTCTATTCACCCACCCACTTTCTAGAGGCTTCTCTCTGCTCATGCTTCTTCTCTTCTTCTGAAAGTCAGCCACCATTTCTCTGCTCAGGATTATACTGGGTGTCTATTTCAAGATGGTTGCTGTCTTTGTACAACTATGGCCTCCCATCATCCCTCAAAATAAAAGCCCAAGGATGGGAGAGATGAAAATACAACCTTCCTAAGATGTGAGTGTGTGCACTTGTGTGTGTGTGTGTGTGTGTGTGTGGCAGGGAGGCCAAGGATTCTGTGCCAACACCAGTTGTGATTGGAGATGGGTGTCTCCACCATGCCCCTTTCTCATCCTCATCCAGTAAACCCCAGCACTGCCCAGGCAGCAGGCCAGGTCTACTGCAAGAGAGTCCACTCTAGCCCAGCAGACATTTTCTAATTCCACCTCCTAGGAGTTTTTATTTCAACAGTGAATCTTACCAAATAGCTATTTCTCCAGAAGCATTTTCAAAGAAGAAATGAAAACCATGATCACCATGGTGAGGAAACAGATGCATTTTACTTAGTTGTAGAAGTGAGGAGACCAAAATCACTCTACCACCTGGAAAATATGCTCTCGTTGGCTCCTGATTCAGACTTCTCTGTGTTTCTGACATCTAGATAAAGAGCAGCAAAGGATTTTACCCAGCGATGCCTATCTATCTGCAGTCTCCCCAGGCTCCGTCTCTGCCTTTGCTCATATCTGGAAGACCAGACCTGGTGGAATGAGCATCTGTCCATGGCTCCATTCCTCCCCTGTCAGATGATAAGGCTAACACCTGACCTACTGGGGGTCACCAGCGTATTATGCAAAGTCTACCAAAGAGCCCCGAGCACTGAAGAGTATCTGTGAATGATAGCTGAATTCAAATGGGAAAGGATCTTGAGAATGAATGTGTTTGATGAGCTCAAATTGGGCAAATTCTGGCTACCAGGTGGTGGTTTAGATGCTATCTGAGAAAGAAATCCATCTCTTCACTCAGAGTTTACAGAAATATAAAAAGACAAATATGCATATAACCAGTGCTAACTCAGATGCAGGGAGATTGTCTTGTTATTTCAGGCACAACCAGAGTAGCTTCTGCTGTGGCTGCTGAATACTTTGCTTGTAGAGGCTCAGATGAGTGGCAAAATACAGAACATCCATGAGACCAACAAACATAATTGTGCAATCATAACTCACATCTATGGAGCACCTTCCATGTATCACACATTGTGTTCATATTAGCTCCATTCATCCCAAGAGCCCTTTCATGCCTTCCCTTGCAGAGATGAGGAAATTAACCCCATTTGCTTGAAAACAGAAAAAGTGGTTGGATCCAGTGTCCCTAAAATTCATTCAAGATGGGGATGATTATTCCCTTTTCCTAGGTGAAGAAGTTGAAGTGGTTTGTCCACGGTCACATCGGAGCCAGTCAGAAATGGAATCTGGCCTGCATATTCGGTCTTGCTGATGCCAGACCCCATGGCATCAAGTACTCCTCACCAGCAAACTCAGCCCCTGATGAAGCCCAAGATGCAGCAAACCAGGACCCCGACACGGGGGTCGGGTGAACCTCCCACAGCCCAGCAGCTTGGTAGGAGAAACCTGCCAGAGGATGTGAGCACAGATGCTGAGGACAGTCCTGAAGTGCTCTTTCTGTATCAGCAGTTCAGAGCCCTGATGCTGCGGCAGGAAGAGGCGCCATAACAGAGATAAATATGAGGTGCCATGAGGATGCAGAGAAATGAGTCAGAAATGAGGGCGTCAGGAGGGAAGCAGAGGGTAAGCCATGGCGACCTTGACTTTGCCCAGGACTGCAGACTCTGTATTGCTCATCGTGGGGAGCCTTTGAAGCAAGGATCTGGCAGGGTCAGGTTTTGGGTTAGAATGAGCTCTCTGCAGAAAGAGCTGAGGGTGCAGGAAGCTGGGTCTGTGTGGGGGAGGATCAGTGGCCCCAGTTGCAAGGAGACCTTGGGAAAGAAATAACTTTTTAAATTTTTTTGTTTTATTTTTTAATTAAATTAATTCTTTTTTTCATTAATTTTTTTTTTTTTTTTTTTTTTTGACGTTTTCATCAGACTCCATTTCCTGGTGATGAGAGGAACTTCGAACTTTTAAGTGGGGGCTGTCACTGACACGTGTGCTATGTGTGCTTATCACACAGACATTTATTATTCATCTGTTTTGTTCACTGATATATCTCCAGCCCCTAGAAGAGTGCCTAGTACAGAGCAGGCACCCAGTGACATCCATCAGATAAATAGATGAATAGGTAAGCTATGGAAAGATGGCAAGAGCCTGGTGGTAGTAGAGCAGGAGAGTGCCCAGCCCCCAAGTTTTAAATTGGAATCCTCAGAGGACTCACCTCACGGCTTGTTCCTGACTCCAACCTGGAGTCTGAGCACCTGGTATGTGCCAGGTGCAGTTTTGATCCTGGGGTTGGAGAGGACACAGAAATGAAAAGCATCTGGCTCTCTGCCCCACACAGACAGAGCATCTCCCAGGCCTGTGTGTCCCCACGTCAGTGAGCAGAAGGATGAACAAGGACCTGTTTGTCTCTGAGACCCATCCCAGAGGCATGGAGGCCAGGGATGGAAGCAAGATGTGGGGAAGTGAGACCCCCATTCGTGCACATCAGCCTGAGACTTCCCACTTTAACACTCAAAGAAGCTTCTCCGGGCCAGGCTACCTGCTCAAGCCTACCTCGCCCTGGGGCTCTCTGCAAACAATGCCCTGTGGGAGGCTAAATAAAGGCCACCTGAAGAGGTACGTGTCCTAATCCCCCATCAGAACCTGTGACTATGTGGCCTTCTGTGGGGTCTAAGTCTGCCCAGGCTGCCTTAACAACCTACCATGAACTGGGTGGCTTAAAAACAAATTTGTTTTTTCATAGTTCTGGAGGCTGGGAAGTCCAAGGTCAACATGCCAGCTGACTCAGTTTCTGATAGAAGCAGACCAAAGCTGATGTTATTAAAATCCCCACTTTAGAGATGGAAACAGTGAGGCTCTTCCAAGATTACATAGCAGGTTAGTGACTTGGATTAGACTAGATCAGTCGGCTCCATTTAACACAATTTTGTCTGGGCACCTGGTATGTGCCAGGCACAGTTCTGGTCCCAGGTAGGTAGATAGATACAAAGACCATGTGGCCCTCTGCTCTGCACAGACTGGGTGTGTATTTCCCAGGCTTATGGGGTCCTGCTTCTTTGTTGCTCTGAGCAGAGTGAACTGTGCAGCTCTCAACAGCTCCAAGGCAGCAGATTTCCCTGTCACTGACCACCCATCAGAGCTCTCTATTCCTGGCTGGCAGATGGCTGACTCCCCTCTCATTGCATCCTTACATGGCCTTCCTTCTGTGCTCGCTGTCATATGCCACTAATCCCATTGTGAGGGCCCACTGTCATGATCCAGTTTAACTCTAACCCTCCCAAAAGCCCCATCTCCAAAACCCATCACTTTGAGTGTTCAGGCTTCAACATACGGACATTGAAGGAGCACAAGTGTTCAGTACATAACACAAAGGGACTTTGCAAATAGGAAATTACCCTGGATCATCTGGAAAGGCCCAATGTCATCACAAAGGACCTTGTAAGAAGGAAGCAGGAGGGCCAAAGTCGAAGAAGCAGAAACAAGGTCACAGCCAAGACGTGGCCATGAGCCAAGGAAGACAAGCTGCCTCTAGAGGCTGGAAGAGGGAAGGAAGCAGATGTGCCCCTACAGCATCCAGGGGGAACGTGGCTCTGTCCACACCTTGATTTTAGACTTTATCCTGCAAAACTGAAAAAGGATGCATTTGTGTCTTTCGATCTAAGTTCATGGTCATTTGTTACAGCAGCAAGAGGAAACTGCAATATACCCTCTGACCCCCTCCTTAGCCACCTGCATTTCAGCCTCAGGAGAGCCTAAAAATAGAGCCCTGTTTCTCTCAAGTATTGCTGGGACATACTAGAGATTTGAAAATGTTGTTAGCCAGTAACTAAGGACAATACCAGGGAACTAAACAGTCTGACTTGCAAAGAACAAAATTCTGCTCCCTCCCCACCAGCTTGTTCTCTTTCCAGACGTTGTCTCCAGATACTGACGTTCTGATAAACTCACAACAACCTAGATTAACACAAAGGCCACTTCGGGAAAAAGTAAAATATTTACAAGCTGTAACTTTTTTTTCGTCCAAGATGAAAATAGCTTTACTGGGCCCTAGGCAGATAATGTATGTTTGTACAGCATAGAAAGCTATTAGAATTGAGCAATTCCCATGGGGAAACTGGCATGTTCAGATGCTAAATTAACATTTGGAAGAGCGGCATGGTAGCAACTGAGAGGCAGCTTTCTAATCTTTTGTTCTTCAGCTTGTATACCCTTTTAAAGTTCATAAAGAGTGTTTATGTACATTTTCTCATTTAATCCCTGAAACAGTCCAAGGTTGATGTTATTATGCTCCCCACTTTACAGCTGGGAACAGCGAGGCTCTTCCAAGATTACGCAAGGGGTTGGTGACTTGGATTATACTACATCAGTTGGGTCCATTTAATGCAATGTTGTCTGAGCACCTGCTATGTTCCAGGCACAATTTTGGTCCCAGGCAGGCAGACAGATATGGAGACCATATGGCCCTCTGCCCTGCACAGACTGTGTGGGTATCTCCCAGGCCTATGGGGTCCCCCTGCTCTGTTGCTCTGAGCAAAGTGAACTGTGCAGCTCTTGGCAGTTCCAAGGGGAAGAGTTTTCCCCAGAACCAACCGTCCACTAGAAAATCCTCATGGAGCTCCTGGCACAGACATTAGACCTACCTTACCCTCCCACAGGAGCCATGGGACTTTGGGTTAAGGAAGGGGAACTTTTCCTCTAAGTCTGTGGGATCTCCTTGAGGAATCCACCTGCACTCACCCCAACCCATCTACTGAATATAAATCAAAAGTGATGTTTCAAGTAGATGGGGCCCATTCACAACTGGGAGCTACGGTGAGGACTCATGCATTACCTTCTTTTTATAACCCCAGACATCTTCATGTTAAAAAGAGAAAAATCAAAACAGAGTGAATCCAGTCCCTTCTCCCTGCTGGGATCCTTCCAAGGACCCGCCCTTTCCCCCCAGTGACCGGCAGGTGACATCTGCCCCCGTCCCCAGTTGGTGTGACCTCTGTCTTAGTTGATGGAACCTTCAAGGCCTGAGATCAAACCACCTGGTGTGATGTCATTGCCAGAGCATTTAGAAAATAGGAACCAGTCCTGGGAAGCGATGGGGAGGAGTCATCCTGCAGCCTTCCAGGTGGAAACGGCAGACAGAGAACCTGAAATAGCAACTCTGTGGCCCCAGGAAGAGAATGAATACACAGCAGGCTATGATGGCAACTCTCCAGCCCTCATATCAGTTCATATAGGCAACCTTATCTCACAGTTCACACAAGGAAGCAGAAATCTCCACCAGCATCCAGACTGGGAGACTTGGATCTGCTCAGCCCCACAGTATTGATTTGTTCCTGCATTGCTATACCTGCAACTGGGTAATTTATGAAGAAAAGAAGTTTAATTGGTTCATGGTTCTGCAGGCTGTACAGGAAGCATGGTGCTGGCATCTGTTCAGTTTCTTGTGAAGCCTCATGGAGCTTTCAATCATGGTGGAAGACAAAGGGGGAACAGGCGTGTCACATGGTGAAAGCCAGGGCAAGCAAGAGAGAGTGCAGGGGAAGGTGATACACAAACAACCAGATCTGTGTGAACACAGAGAGTGAGCTCACTTATCACCACGGGGATGGCCCAAGCCATTCATGAGGGATCCACCCCCATGACCCAAACGCCTCCCACCAGACTCCACCCCCGACACTGGAGATTACAATTCAACAAGAAATTTGGGCGGCTACAAATATCCAAACTACATCACCCTCCTCTGGCTTAATGGCTACCTACTAAGAGCCATGTGCTTTCCACTCCTCCAAGGAGGCCATGCCGGTATTGTGCATGACACCACTGTCAGACGGTGGTCAGAAGGATACCTATCCATCCCCCTGAGGTTCACCCTGAAGTCCATCTCAGAAGAACAGTGGGGTTCCCTTCCCTCCCTGGTTTTCCTTCTCCTGTGATTGCAGTAATGTGAATTCATTCCCTTCTTCTCCCTGCAGCCATACCCCACTCCAGGCTCCATCTTAGAGGGAAACACCTGATATTTCAGTTTCCATGAGACAGGCCCTACCCTGTACCAAGTGAGCAACTGAGCTCTGCCTTTACTAAGGCCCAGCACTGTTCCATCCCATCTTGTCTGGTCCTGCCTTCTACGGAAGAGCCCTGTGTCTAGAGCATGGCTTGCCAATTGGCGATAGTCACCTGTGATGATATTGTCTTCCTTTAGTCACCTATGATGATACTATCTTCCTTTAGTCACCTGTGATGATATAATCTTCCTTTCAACCTCCCTGTGATTCCCTATCCCCTCTCCCCTCAGCTCCCAAACAACAGGGTAGATCTCCTTTAAAGCTGATTCTCTTTACCTTATCAAAATTACCTGCTTCAACTTTTTTTTTTTGAGACAGAGTTTTGCTCTTGTTGTCCAGACTGGAGTGCAATGGTGTGATCTCAGCTGACTGTAACCTCTGCCTCTTGGGTTGAAGCAATTTTTCTGCCTCAGCCTCATGCGGAGTTTCTCCATGTTGGTCAGGCTGGTCTCGAACTCCCAAACTCAGGTGATCCGCCCTCCTTGGCCTCCCAATGTGCTGGGATTACAGGTATGAGCTGCTGCGCCTGACTGCTTCAACATTTTTTATAACAGTGCTTCTCAACTGGGGGTGATTTTGCCCCCTAAATGACATTTGAGATTATCTAAGGGTCATTTCTGATAGTCACAACTGCAGGGTAGGGGGTTGTGTTGAGTGAGTAGAGAGTTGGAATGCTGGTAAACATCCTATAGTGCCCAAAACAACCCCTTGTCCCCAACAAAGAACTCACTGACCCAAAATGTCAATAGTGCTGAGTTGAGAAACCCTGCTCTTGAGTGTCTGTTGCTTGAGGGTAGAAATCTCAACTTACTCATTTTTAAATCTCTAACGCCTAAGCATAAAACCTGGTAGAGTAGTCATCCAGTATACTTTTGCTACTGGTAAATCAATGTATGAGTGAATGAATTCTCACCTTCCTGAATCACTTGTGCATGCAGAATCACCTACATGCAAGCCAGTCCTCAGGCCCACTAGTATCTATGTGAGCATATCTGCACACACAGACATAGACACACACAGATGTGCACACATCCAAAGACAGACCATGCACACACACTCCCATCTAATGCTGGAGTCCAGGAACCTGCCTGACTCTGAAACTTAATCACTCAACCCCTGTTTATCTGAGAATCAGGAGCTTCTTTTCTCTGCTACACTCAGAACAATCTCTGCACAAACACTTCGGCAGAGGTGCTAAGTGTTCTCTATGATTAATTTCACTGACGAGATGCATTTTCTTACTGTGGCTCTAGGATTAAAAAAGCAGTGGATCCAAAATGAAGATCTTTTTTTGCAATTACACAGGCAGAAGGCAGCTCAAAAACTGGAAACGTGAAATGTCAACTTTGACAATGGCCTAACAGGCCAGGGGTGTGGCAGGCACCCTGACTTACCACATGTAGCAATATTGGTGGGCACTGAAAATGGGGTGGCGGGGTTGGGGGATGCTGAAGAAAATGCAGAGTGGGGACGCCAACCCCATAGGCAGCACGAGCCGGAGCAGGCTCAGGAGAGCAGGGGGTGACAGTGACTATGAAGCAAAGGTGCTCCTCTTTCTTTCATGCCACTTCCTCTACTGGGGACTGAGGGCATTGTAGAAATGGACAGCAAAGAGGAGCGCCAGCCCACAGGGGAGTTGGCACTAACGTTTCGGTGCCAGTTTTCTGGAAAAATTGAAACAGCAGAAGACTGTGATATACCAGCTTTTGGCTCCGAGAGGCAACTACAGTTACACCCTGCCTTCCCGCTTCCCCATGGAAAATCCCTCCAAGTTCTTCAGGGGTTTGCATGGCTGCAAGCACCTTGGGCTTCCCTTTATCATGGTCTTTGTCACCTTGTAGATATTTCCTGATTGCTCATTCTCCTCCCCTGTTAGGCTGTGAGCTTCTCAAGCAAAAAGAAGCCTTACTCATTTCTGTATCTGCATTGCCTATCTTAATAAATGTGTGATGAATGAATAAGTAAGTAAATGAATCAGTGAGCACACTTCAGTCAGATGAATTTGCCTAGAGTTTCAGACTGAAGCAAGGCATAAGAACAAGTGAACAAAAGACCATGTTTGCTGTGTCGAGGAGTTAGGGTTTTAGCCGAGAGCAACAGAGAATCGGCCAGGGGAAGAGCGTGTTAAGTTCAGTGTGTTAAAGCGATCTCTTTACATCAGCACATGCACTGTGACTTTAAACTCAGTTTAAACTCATAACTGACGTCCTGAGTTTTTACATTGTGCTTTGGGTCTGGTTTTTAATTGGAAAAATGAATGAACCTCTTGCTGTTGAATAGCCTCTGACAATGAAACCCTTTTCATGTCATCTTCAACCTAAGGCTAGAATTTGTCTCTGCTAACTATACTTTAACTTAGTATATGCCATACAGTTTCAACTATGTAGTACCACACTGTACTCAAAAGATATAATAAAGAAATATACTAGGATAGTCCAGTTGGTTGCCTCTAGGAGACAGGGATTATTTGTGGTTGGTTCAAATTACTTTTTGTTTGACCCAAATATTCTCTGGTGCACATGTCAATCAAACCCTTATAGAATTGCCCGCCCCATCCTCAGCTGTTCATTTGCAACCTTCTGCTTCACGAGCTCAGTAACATCATAAACGCTACTATGTGTGCAACATAAGCACACCCCAGGCTGCTGTCCACCGCTTAGATAGAGACACCTGAATCAAACTGCACCAAATCCAAGTTTTTCCCACAGGTTTCTGGAAAAGAAATTGAGACGGCCCTTTCCAGGTGGTTGAAACATGAGGTGTGAGAGCTCAAGAGTTGATGGCAGCTGAGTAAGGCTGAAACAGAAAAGAAAGACGCTATTTTCCAAAGAGGCACTGCCAAGAGTAGGTTAGAAAGAGCTCCGTTGTTTCTCAGTCTCTGGCTTCTGATGTTCGTGGACCTGAGTCCTGCCATACTCCCGTTCCTGGTTCTGGGAACTGCCTCAGTATCTTCCCAGTAACTTTCTGTCTCTTGCATAAATAAGCTCCAGTTGGATTACTTCCACTCGCACTTCAGCTGATTATAATTCAAAGATTTGTCTTACTTTTACAACCTCAAAATTATCTTGAGAGCATGAGTGGATATCATTTACATTTCTGGACCCTCTTGCTTCTCTTGTAGTTTGGATCTGGGCCTTGGCCACTGCGATCAATCCACCAAACTTTGCTTCGAGGGGTTTCTCTGAGAATGAAAGATGGACAACCAGTGCTTTCCGGGTATGCCAGTAGAGCAGTTTGCTCTAACAAATCTTCCCCCACTGTGACCTCCCTCCCTACAAGGTCCTGGCCAGGAGCTACCATTAATAGACAGCCCTGCAGGTAATCTGGCCAGGAATCCATCCCTTATAAGTAGGTAGATGCTGGAGTCAGAGAGACCTGGACATGAATTACTGCTCCACTGTGTATGATCTACATGAATGAGTCAGTTACTAACTTCCCTAAGCTTCAATTTCCTGAGCTTTAAAATGTTTCTAATCACAGACATCCCGCTTCTAGAACCTGGGGAAGGATCAAATTATATAATGTCTGTAATCTCACTTTGAAGGACTGCTGGCACACAGGAAGCACCATATAAATGGTGGCTTACATTGTTAATGGTGTATCTCATGGTCTTGGTCCTCTTTAGAGTAACCACAATTTTAACGAGAGCAGCTGTCTCTCAGCATGTTGTACTCCTGCATCACCACCACCACCATGTCTGCTTGAATTGCATAATGCTAATGTTTTATTTATTTATTTATTTATTTATTTATTTATTTATTTATTACTGAGACTGAGTCTCGCTCTATCACCCAGGCTGGAGTGCAATGGCGAGATCTCGGCTCACTGCAACCTCCACCTCCCAGTTCAAGCAATTCTCCTGCCTCAACCTCCCAAGTAGTTGGGATTACAGGCAAATGCCACCAAGACTGGCTAATTTTTTTTTTTTTTTTGTATTTTTAGTAGAGACAAGGTTTCACCATGTTGGCCAGGCTGGTCTCGAACTCCTGACCTCAGGTGATCCACCCACCTTCGCCTCCCACAGTGCTGGTATTACAGGCGTGAGCCACTGCACCCAGATAATGTTTTATTTTTAATGTTCCTAGTCCTCGGCTTTTAGATCTTCCCAGGGTAACCACATTGCATGACTGGCTCAGCCATCCACGGAGGTGTAACAGTCAGCTAAGGCTTATCCCGAATGAACAAATGACCCCCAAAATCTTGGTGGATTGCAGCAACTAAGATTTATTTCTTGTTTGCAATCACATTCATCTCAAGATGCACATGGGGTACATCTCTGCTCCACACCTCTTTATTCCAGGACTAAGGAGTAGCCCCTATCCAGCACAAACCTGCCTCATGAGAGTGAGAAGAGAAAGAGAGAAACACCTTAAAACATCCACCGGGGTTGATACGCACTAATTGCAATTAAATTTGATTTGGCCAAAGCAAATCACGTGGTCAAACATTATATGAGTGGGAAGTATAATCTTCTTGAAAGGATGGATTGAAGAAAACATTTTGAACAAATAATAGTCTTCCACTGAGAGTTCCTCCACCTGGTGTTAGGGATGCTCTGGCAGTACATAGAAGAAAACATTTAACTATAATGCCCTTGATTCCCTCTGGGTAGGGGAGGTGGGGAAGCATGACTCGGTTTCTCATTTGCCTTCGTCTTCTGAGCTCCTGTCTCTCTGGGCTCCAGCGGCCTCCTGCCCTAATAGCAACTGGTAACTTAATTCTGGCTATCACAAAGATGCTCCTGTCATAAAAATTGGAAGAAAATCACCCAAAATCTGATTTTGTTTTTTTTCCTCTGAAATGATGCTTGGAGTACCTTCCAGATTTTCTAGAATGAGTGTGTATTTATTCAATATAAGACTAAACATACTCTATTAAAAATTTAAAAAGATGAGTGTGGCAGCATGTGGAAGATAAATTAGTGAGGCAGAGGCTCGAGGAGGAAGATTAAGCTGAACAAGGGCAGTGACGGGGTGGGGCAAGGGGCAGAAGAACAGCCTGGATCTAGTTATCTCAACTTGAACTTGACAGGACTGGAAACGCCAGGAGGTGGGGAGTCAGGAAAAGGGAGCCTTCTTGTTGGTAACGGACCTTGGGCCAGCACTGAGGGATGCGAAGGCCCTCTGACCTGCAGAAGAGTACATCCCTCTATGAGAAGGCTGCAAGAGTCATCTCTGGGATCAGGAAAGTCATGAGCAGTTGCTTCCTTGGACCCTCACTCCCCACATCTGCATCCCACTCAGGTTCTGCTCTGATAAGTTGGGTCCATGTCTGATCTTTAGACATCATTTTATGATTTGGAAACTGTCATTGGACTGCCACCATCTTACTTTTAAAGAACAAAGGTTTAATGGACAACTAATGGTTTATTTCATTCATCTTCCTGCCATCATTGGAGGAAAGTTCATATTCAGTTTCTCTTGACCTTGCAAAAGACATAAGCTCCCAGAAGAAAGAGATGTATTCAAATGGTGTGGCCCTGGGCGAGTCAGTTGGCATCTCTGAGATTCAGACTCCTTGTTATTTAAATGAAACTATAATACCTGCTTTAAAGAGTTTATTAAAATAGAAAAAGATCATCTTTGCCAGATGAAAGATCTTTGTAATTGTTAGTATTACAATGTCTAGCACATTATCAATTATAATGATAGTGATATACTAGTACAACAACATAATGTTACAAAACTTTTAGCAAGGAAATAGCTGTGGCAAACACCTATAGTCATAACAAAAATAATAAGCAAAGACTATTGTCTTAGTTCATTTTGCATTGCTATAAAGGGATGCTTGAGGCTGGATAATTGATCAAGAGAAGAGGTTTATTTGGCTCACAGTTCTGGAGGACAAGAAGCATGGCACTGGCATCTGCTTCTGATGGGGGCCTCCAGCTGCTTCCACTCGTGGTGGAAAGGGAAGGAGAGCGGGCTGTGCAAAAATCACAAGGTGAGGGAGGAAGCAAGGGTTAAGCTATGGGGAGGTGCCAGGCTTTTTTTAACCACAAGCTCTTGCAGAAACTAATAGAGTAATAACTTATTACCAAGAGAACAGAACCAAGACATTCATGAGGGATCCATCCCCACAACCCAAGCACCTCTTTTAGGCCCCACCTTCAACGTTGGGGATCAAATTTCAGCATGAGGCTTGGCAGACAAATGTCTAAATGATAGCAACCGTCTATAACTTGTCTATCTGTTCTACCCTTTAATGATCAGTGGGTCCTTCCTCGCATCCTACCTAAATTTCTCCACTGCTGCTGCACCCATAACTAACAACCTGCCATGTGACAGTGGTCCTGGTCTGCAATGAGCAGAGTGTCATGAGTAGAGCATTTGCTCTGGGGTCACATGGTCTGCTTTACAGCAGCTTGACTCTGAGTATGTCACTCAAATCTCATGAGCCTCAATTTTGTCCTTTTAAAACAGGAGTAATATCGTCTCTCTTAGAATCCTGTTTTGAGAATTATTTTCAGAGCAATATATGCAATATATCTGGCTCACAGATGGTGTGTATTAAATGAGAGCTCCTTTCCATGTATTCTAATGGATTTTACCATTTAAGGAAAGCATATTTTTTAAACTGAAGTTGCTTTCAGCTCATTATTTTTCATCCAGGACCATGATAGCTATTAAGTGTTTTGGGCTTCTCTGTCACCAGGGACATTTTATGATGCCAATTAGAAGTGCAAGTATATTGAGATTAAAAAGTAATGACTAGCAAAATGAATAGTGGCTTCCCTCCTTACACCCAGCTTGCTACTCCTGAAGCTCATCTCCAAATATGTTACTCTCTAGGGGGAAAAAAAAAATCTCGGGTCAAGGGAATATCAGAATTTTATAATCATAATCATTTGAAGACCTCTGAGGAGAGAGACATTCTATTTCTACAGGGAAATTCATTTATGTTAAACCTTTCCACAGGCAGGGCATGCTGGCTCACACCTATAATCCCAGCACTTTGGGACAGGGAGGCAGGTGGATCGCCTGAGGTCAGGAGATCAAGACCAGCCTGAGCAACAAGGTGAAACCCCCATCTCTACTAAAAATACAAAAATTAGCTGGGCATGGTGGCAGGTGCCTGTAGTCCCTGCTACTTGGGAGGCTGAGACAGGAGAATCGCTTGAACTGGGAGGAGGAGGTTGCGGTGAGCACCACTGCATACCAGCCTGGGCATGGAGACTCTGTCTAAAAAAAAAAAAAAAAAAAAAAAAGACATCTTTGCACAGACAATGTTGCCCTCTTTATTAGGACAGAAATATGACAACATGAAAATAATAATTGAATCTTGGGTAATTGAGGAGATTGAGTCAGAAATGGGATTAGCCAAAGGCTGGGTTCAGTTTTACATGCACTGATCTTCCCTATTTTGTTATGACACACGGAGAAGTCTCTCAGTAAACCTGTGGATGCATTGATGAATCTATGCTTCTGTTAATAAAATTATATTTATTTTTCCTTTCCGTTCTTTTCTGCCTCTTTGGTCCCTTCTGTCTACTTCCTTCTCTCTGAAGACCACGGGAATAAGAATAAAATCATCATTTAATCTTATGATTGTGAATAAGTTTCCAATTTTCTCCAAAAACCACTTCTCTTCTCTGTCAATGGGGTAAGTAATGCCTACTTCCCAACCTCATCTATTCTGTGCCAGTCACCACCTCCTTAGCCCAGGCCCTTTCTCCCTCTTGGATTACTGCAGCTGTGGCCTATGTTGTTCCCCACCCTCTAGAAGGAGCCTCTCTGCCTTTTCACTTCCCATCCCACGCCATCCATTGTTGCTGGAGTGTTCTTTTGGCAATGGAATTTGGCCACATCAAGCACTTTCATACGTCTGTCTCTACTAGAAGGGACCGTCCACCAGGAGAGGAAACGCTGGAGAAGGCCTGGGTAGATCTGGCTCCCCCCGCCCCCTGCTGTCCCAGCTCACCACTCCTGCCCCTCCCACTTCTTTCCTCTTTCACATCAGGTTCCAGTCACCTGGGACACTTCCCCAAACCCCGTGGCTTTCTCACCTCCAGGTCTAGCATGTACTCTGTTCTCTTCCTGAATAATTCCTTTTTGTGGGAGAGAAATTAACTTAGAAATCTACTCTTCTGGCCGGGTACAGTGGCTCCTCCCTGTAATCCTAGCACTTTGTGGGGCCAGGGCCAGCAGATCACAAGGTCAGGAGTTTGAGACCAGCCTGGCTAATATGGTGAAACTCCATCTCTACTAAAAATACAAAAATTAGCTGGGCATGTGGTGGGTGTCTGTAGTCCCAGCAACTCAGGAGGCTGAGGCAGGAGCATCGCTTGAATCTGGGAGGTGGAGGTTGCAGTGAGCCTAGATCATGCCACTACACTCAAGCCTGGGTGACAGAGTGAGACTCCATCTCAACAACAACAACAAAACGAAAAAAAGAAAAGAAAAAAGAAAAAAAATCTACTCTTCCAAGAAGCCTCCTCTGACTGCTCCAGGTTTGACTAGGGATCCATCTTCTATGACTCAGAGCCCTCTGCACTGACCTGACAACATCCAAGAGCTCTTCCTGCTCTTTGAGGTCCCGTCTCCCACTTCAATTGTCAGCTCACTTGTCATGCTCACATCCACATAGCACACTGGAATCGCCAAAGTCGTGTTTCAGGAGGGCATGAAAAAGGCGCATGCTTTGTAAATTGATGCATGCTATAATGAACATAGCTGAATACCCCAGAGCCTAAAACTGGATACATCCAAAGAGTATATTCACTCAGGAGGACGCGCTTATGATCAACGTTTTGGTAATTACTCTATTTAATGGCTGAATTTGGTAAAGTCCAATTACAAAATAGACTTCCTCAGATGCAGCCTGTCATTGCTTCCCTCCCTACCCCTGAGTGACACCTCCGGCAGAAACCATGGCTTTGAGGTCATCTTTAGGAACAACATCTAGTCAGGAGGCAGCCTGGCAGACTCCACTCAGTGTGCGTGGGATAGAAGTTTAAGTGTTACTTAAGAATAACATTTAAGCGCCTCTCTCATGAGTCACTGGCCTCCTCTTGCCTGTGCTGTAGGAAGGCGCCCCCAGGAAACAGCCCCTTCCCCCCCTGCACTTTTCTTCTGAATGTTAGGGTGTCAAGGTTCTTTTTTTTTTTTAGACAGGGTCTCGCTCTGTTGCCTAGGCTAGAGTGCAGTGGTGCAATCTTGGCTCACTGCAACCTCCTCCTCCCGGGTTCAAACGATTGTCCTACCTCAGCCTCCTGAGTAGCTGGAATTAAAAGTGCCTGCCACCACCCACTCAGCTAATTTCCGTATTTTTAGTAGAGACAGGGTTTCACCATGTTCGCCACAATGGTCTTGAACTCCTGACCTCAAGTGACCCACCTGCCTCAGCCTCCCAAAGTGCTGGGATTACAGGCGTGAGCCACTGTGCCCAGCCTGAATGTTAGAGTTCTGATCAATCTTTGTTCTCCATGCTGAGATTTCATCCAAATTCTAACAAAACAGAAAAATAGTGTTTTGTTATCATAAATTATATTTTGGTAATTTTAGGGAAAAAAACAAACAGGAAATGTACTTTGATGAGTTAACTACATTTAAGTACTTTGATTACTTAAGTATATTAAGTAATATTTAACTACTACTCATCAAATACTTAAGAGTAGTATTTAAGCTTCTATCTCATGCAACTGGAGTCAGTGGGGCTGCCCTCTACCTTAAGAACCTACAGCAAGAGACCAGGGACAAGTGGGTTTGGGCACTCCCCTAGCTGTGGTTCCCACTCTCTGCTGCCTCTGGGTCCTCCAGGGTTAGGAGCTAAGAGGAACAAAGACGAAAGACAGAAGAGACAGAAGTGTTCCGACTTAGCTGTTGCGGTGGGTGTCTGCTCCTCAGGCACACCATTGCTGCCCCTTGAAGTGGTTCTCTAGAGACCCTCACAAGCATCCCTGCACCAAACCACGTCCTGACACTTGAGGACCTGCATTCAGCTTTTGTCTTGGCCAGTCCCCCTGCAGCTACCTTCTTGTGGGTTCCACACACCTAGCAGGCAGCCCTTTTACGTAGGCTGCACAGGAACCCCATCTATCCATCCTTGCCTCATACAGCTCACACAGCACCCCCCTTGTCTCCTCACAACTCCACCTGTCTCCCACCTCTTGCTTCCCCAGGTGAGAGGTGCCACCTGCCTGTGTTCCATGTTTGCCCCAGGACCCTGGGACATGTGCCAGATCCTCAAATGTTCTCTCCATGCTCTTAGAACCCAGTGTACGGAGGCTCACAAGCATCTGCCCTGATGGTGGGCTCAGCTGCCCCCCTCCTCCTCCTTCTAACTCTAGGGAGGCTCTCCTATAACCCAACTCTGGATCTCCCACCCCAACACCTCCTAACCTCCTGGAGCCTCCCCCATGAGTCACTGGCCTCCTACCTGCACTGTGGGAAGGCACTGCCAGGCAACAGCCCCTTCCGCCTTCCATGGGTGGGGCTTGCACTTCTCTTCTGAATGTCAGGTCAATCTTTGTTCTCCACACTGGGATTTCATCCAAATTCTTACACAATAGGAAAATACTATTGTGTAAAAATATTTTTAAAATACCATATTTTATCATCGTAAACTACAGTGTAGTCATGTCAGGAAAAAGAAAAGACAGAAAATTTGCTTTGATGAGTGACACACAAGGATGTGTGTGTTCTGCTGAGCTACAAATATCAGTCTGGTGGTACAGATGGGCACTCCTTACCAGGAGAGGTGAATGTTTGTCATTTATAAGACCCATTCTGGAAATAATGTTTTAAAATATTGACTTGCATGTGTGTATATACACTGGTGTGCAAATATCTACCTCATGTGCTTAAAGAAGCTTTTAGTACCCTTGGGCAGTGTTGCAGTTAAAAATGCCTAAACTCTGGAAATCTTGGCAATACAGAAAATGCCGGGTCTTAGAAAATGCCAGACCTACAGGGAAATACTCTTGTGTTGAGTCTACCAAAGGACCCAGGGCACAAAGAAGGGAGCCACCGGTTCTGCTTGGGCTGGGCATAGAAGGCTTTACAGAGGGAGTGGGGCTTGAGGCTCAGAACAGTTTCTCCAGGGGAGATAGAAGACACAGGCCCTGGGAGCAGCTTGAGTCCAGCAGGAGACACATAAGAGCCGCTTGTATACTGAGACACATTTTGTACTGGGAGCTGAGAAAGGGAAAGAAACCACCCAGCCCTTGCTCCATGGTGTAGACCCTGGGGTCTGTACTTTGGGCATCTTCTCCCATCTGGTCCTGGCGGCAGCCTCGGCGGGTAGTAACAGCCGCTGGGGTTTTTTCCTTTTATTTTCTTTTTTCTTTTTTTTCAGGTAGAGAATAAGGTTTAGAGAGGCTAGTCGACCTGTGATGAAAGCAAAGCTGGGAACTGAACTCAGGTTGAGCTTAACTCAAAGACACATGGCCAGAGGGGGAAATGGTGCCGGAAAGTTATCCTGGACCTCAGGCCAATCTGGCCTTGCACACAGGGCCCATTTGTGCCTGCCTAAGAACAAAAATTATCATTCCCTACTCGCTGCTGGGCAAACGCAACACGTGTGCGAGTGGCCTCGCTGGACAGCAGCCAGGGCTGGTCCTGCTTCTAGGGGAGGGACACAGAAATCCCCGGGCACGGACAGGACAGGACGCAACAGGCTCTTGCACAATGGGACATCTGGATCAAGGCCCTGTTCCAGGCGTCCCCAACCCATGAACCATCCTGAGAGGATTCGATCCCCAGAACATTTCAGAATTTTGTAAATCATCTCTGAGGCCCCAGTCTCCAAACCCATGGGGTCTTCCTCTCTCATTTATGAGAGGCCTACAGCCGAGAAGCTCCCTCTAGGAAAAAGCACTGCTGATGTTCACTGGGGCCTGCCTGCTCTTCCCACAGAGGCCACATCCAGGTGAGGGTGAGACCCACACGTACGAAGCATGAGGCCAGACCCGAAGCCCTTGAGTACAAGTTGCTGCCCATTTTGTAGCCAGCTCTGTCCTGGGCACAAAGGCGCAAGATGAAAAAAATCCAGGTCCTGCCCTCAAGGGACCACTGTCTGGGGGAAAAAACAAAAACAGCAACAACCACAACAAACACTCACAAACAGCCAGATGCAGTGGCTCACACCTGTAATTCCAGCACTTTGGGAGCCCGGGGCGGGTGGATCACTTGAGGTCAGGAGTTTGAGACCAGCCTGGCCAACATGGCAAAACCCTCTCTCTACTAAAAATACAAAAATTAGCCAGGTGTTGCTGCACATGTCTGTAATCCCAGCTACTCGGGAGGCTGAGACAGGAGAATCTCTTAAACCTGGGAGGCAGAGTTTGCAGTGAGGAGACAATGGGCCACTGCACCCCAGCCTGGGTGATAAGAGTGAGACTCTGTCTCAAAAAAAAAAAAAAAGAAAAAAAAACTAAAACATTCATAAGCAAAAAGTGATGGTGCAGCACGACCAGCTTGCACTAATGTGCCCACCACTGCCTGGCACAAAAAGGTTTTCTTAGTCATTCAGCAGGTCTAAGCTGCTCCTGAAAAAACTCACCTCTTTCTCCGTCTATTCCTCCACCTCCTAGAAGATGTCTAACAGTCCAGGGCTGATTAATCTGTCCAAAGGGCACAGTGAATCCTGGAGTCTCCAGCCTCAAAGAACAGGGAAATAATAATGATGACACTGAATATTTACGGAGATTGTCCTCTGGCCCAGACGTTATGCTAATTACTTTACATATGTTGTCACATTTCATCTTAACAACCACCCGGTGAACCGGGCACTGTGCTAATCATCCCTGCTTACAAATGAGGTAACCGAGAGCTAAACATGGGATCAAGCTGTCCCGGTGGCAGCACACAGCACAGCCGGGACACCAACACGGGCTGCCTGGCTACACCCCGTCTTCCATCTGGCCACTGCCTGGGACCCTCCTCTGCCACTCTGCAGGGAGCAAAGAGTCCCCAGGGGTCCACTGGAGTGCACTGGGGTGGCCACGGGTTCTTCTGTCCAGGTTACTGTGCTTGGTCATAGACAGTTCACTGCATGTTCCAGCCCTCATGGTCCGACCTTCCAGAACTCTCCCCCACCCCCATACACCACACAGGCAGCCAATTTTTCCATGGTCTGACTCTCCGGCTGGGGTAGGAAGGCTCTAGGATCAGAACCATCCCAACCCTACATGTTGAGTCCTTCTCAGAGGCCGGTTTTACACACTTGGCAAAGTCAGATGTATCTCCCCACTAGGAATAGGCCTAATTTTTATTCTTTTATAATCAAGAGTGAAATATACCTGTATTCATAGCAGCACTATTCACAATAGCCAAAATGTGCAAATAGCCCAAGTGTCCATAGATGGATGAATGAATAAACAAAATGTGTAATGTATATACAATGGAATATTATTCAGCCTTAAGAAAGGAAGGACAGTCTGACACCTGCTACAACATGAGGACATTACGCTGAGTGGAATAAACCAGTCATGAAAGGACAAATACTGTGTGATTCAATTTATATGAGATGGTGGTGATGGTTGCACAGTAATGTGGGTGCACTTAACGCCACTGAGCTGGACCCTTAAAGATGGTTAAGATGGTAAATATTGCGTTATGTGGATTTTACCATAGTTTTTAACATGTGAGCATTTAACAAATAAAGAATAAAGCAGGAAGAGCCACAAGGAGCCCCAGAAGGTTCTCCTGCAGCCCCTCTCTTCTGTCTCCAGACAACATTCAAACATCACCCCTGGACTCCAGCCCTCTGTTCAGGGAAGTTCCTTGGTTTCAAAAGTCCCAGTAAATCACAAGCCACTATTGCTCCTCTACCACCTCTACCTGAAGGAGCAAGACCCTTAGGGTTTTATCTATAATTGGGCATTTGTGACCCAGAGCTTCTGCAGCTGGGACCTGAAGTCTGACCATAACCACAATCTATTCCTGAGAGGAGGGTCTCAGGCCAGTCCCACACTCTCTCTTAGAAACACCAACAGCGGGTTGGCATAAGATTTCAATGAGGATCTCACCGAATCTGCACCAGCTCTGCATGTTCTCCCTGTCAAAATATTGTAATTTTTTTTTTTTGACAAAAGGTACCCACAGGTTTTTGAGAGCTATTGACAATAGGCACAAATCACTTCCAACTGGAAACATGAAAGAGAAAAAAAAAAAGGGGATTCTCAGCCTTAGGCATTGGTGGGAAATCTGACAGAGGCTTCCAGATGGGGAGCCCTGCCACTGGTCCTGTCTTCAGTCCTCCAAAGACTGAGTAAAATACTGAAGCAAAAAGAGAAGTCAGTATTTTCTGCCATGATCTTGAAAAGACCGTGAGTATTTGAAGCTTGACTTCTCTCCAGTTTTACCCTCTGCTTGTTACTTTGCTGAGAAAATTAGGAAATTAGAAGAGAAATTCCACATAGTGCCACTACCTCATGTACCTCCCTGCACCTGTATTCACAACCTCTGCCTTTCTTTCAAATGCTACTGTCTATGTCTCTATATAAAGCTAGTTCTTCTCCTACATCCCATCTTCTCTGCATTCTCATCTTTCTCTTTTGCGTCATTATTTTAGTCAGCTGTATTATATTTTATCTTTCAAATATTCTCTCTTAGCCATGCTTCTCCCTTCTCCCCCTTGGAAACTACTGTCTATATTCACCTTTTTTCCATTCTCTATTTAACTCCAACCAACCCTAATTCCATCTCCACTAATTCAACAAAAGAACCATTGTCAAGAATACCAACAGTCTACCCATTGCTATCCAACAGTTATGCCTCAGTCTTGTTATATTTCATTGTACCAGCCATGTTTGATAAGTTAATCACTGCTTCCTGGCAAAACCCTTCCTTCAGTTGGCTTCTAGGATACGGCTCTGGACTGTCCTCCTCCCCCATTGACTTCTCCCTTGCCAGTTTTTCCCTACGTCAGCCACCAGCAAACACTAGAATGACCCAGGCCTTACTCCCCAGACCTCTTCTCTTTCTACATGCACCTTTGAGGTGAGCACCTGAATATCATGACTTAAATATCATCTATTCCTTGATGACTCCCCAGTTTTATTGTGGAGAGGTCTGATCTCTCTCTTGCACACAAATATCTCCACTGCATTGCGTGAAAAGCATCTCAAACTTTACTTGTCCAACATTTCTGATTTCCCACCCCTCTTCCAAATTCTTTCTCTCACAATTGTCTTCATCCCAGTTAACGCTAATTTCATTCTTTTGAAGCTTGGTCAAAAGCCCTGAAGCCACCCTTTACGTGGAATCCATCAGCAAACGTTGGCTGTATTTTCTTTCTTTTTTTTTTTTTTGATTGGGGGAAGGGTATTTTTAATTTTTTTTAATTGCATTTTAGGTTTTGGGGTACATGTGAAGAACATGCAAGATTGTTGCATAGGTACACACATGGCAGTGTGATTTGCTGCCTTCCTCCCCATCACCTATATCTGGAATTTCTCCCCATGCTATCTCTCCC